>DWJN01001818.1:0-16795 GCA_018248895.1 Carystus phorcus | reverse complement strand
CATCCGCACTGATTCTACAATAAGCATACTAATGACACCTACATACCTACAGCTTAACCGAATACTAAATTAACTATTTTCAAACTGAAGATGCCAGTTTTTAAAATATTTATTACACTTGACTGTAAGGCAAGACAATGTAGAGTCATTTAAGTATAAACTGAATTATTAATTAGGTTCAATATGTTACATCTTTTTGAAATAGTTGTCTCAGGTAGCTTTTGTAATAGATAAACAGACTAAAACATTTTATGTTTATTTTGTTTCTCTTTGTCTTTCGTTAACGATATTACGAATTAAAGAAAACAAAAAAAGGCTATAAATCACTGCGAATTAAATACTTTATTACTAAAAATAAGATATTATTTGATAAGTTACTTTTAACTCAGGAAATGGCACTTTATACTAATGAAAATAGACACCGAAATTCGTATACCCATTTCAAAGTTTAGACAGGTTTGTTAGTGACTTGAGATATCCCGCAAAATGTTTATAACAATAAAATTGCATACACAAAGATCCTAAAGAAAAATTAATGGTACGTTAAGAAAAAATAAACATTGAACTTACCAAGATACTAAGAGAAGCATTGGTTCCACGAGTTGAACGAACACAAACACAAAGTCAAACAAATAAACATAAAATCCTCATAAAATGTAATGGGGACTTAAATCTGGTTTTCCGATACCGCTATGCTAAGTACAGGTTATTAATAACACTTATAATAATTAATGACACACTTTTGTTTCTAAAAACCTGAAGTATATTTCACTGTTCAATATTTTTGTACGGATTGTTATAAATTAGGATTACAATTATTATAAAAGTTCGTTAGATATCTACGAAAAGTTCGTTCGATTCGATCGTTTCGTCGTTCAACCGGTAGGGCAATACCTGCCTCAAACCCGTCGACTAATCGACTGCTGTGTGCGTGCCACTACTGCTCGCGAATGCTCTTTGGTTTGTACATAGTCACATTCTCACGTTGAGAGGCGAATATGACAATCTTTAATACATTTTTTACAAGCAGATTAATTGATAGAATCACCACTTTAGGATTTGTAGCGTTTATCATGATTTGGTGTAAATTATGACAGTCATGTACCAAATGTAAGTATTCGTATTAAAAATATGATTATTGTTTCTATTTTTGAAACCTAGATTGGACAGACGTTATATTTATGTTGTTACAAAATGTGTAAACATAAAAAACGAATTAAAAGACAATATAAAATAAAACGTTTTTGAAAAATATATTCGGTAACAATTAAGTTTCTACGCCGTTGACGTCTCGTGATACACGTTGACGCGTCGTAAAATACAAGTTCGCCTTTATTCGCTGGTGTTATTAGCGTGAGTATGAAACTAGCAGTTAGGGTCTCGTCCATATTTACATCAACCCTATACATGTGTGCACTCGGAGGCTTTTGTTTTGTGTAGCGACATGCTCGGTGTTGCTATATTCGACATTTGGATAAATTGTATTTACACTGAAAAACTGTCAATCTGACAATTCTGCTGCAATCGATGTTAAAAGTCTCTTACCATTGAAAAGTGTCATGCATGAATGACACTATAGTTTTATTTTCTTCAATCAAGACTTAATAAAAAAAATTAATTAATCCCTCGTCATCACTAAAATTTAAAAAATTTATTATATAGCCGCTTTGAAATAGGCTGAACGAGAATATCCTAACTCCGCCTTTTTAAAGTTTCATGTCCTAACATTTCAGTCATGTCATATGACTTCAGAAAATTTTCAAAACGATGCATATTCTTAATTTTGTATCATACTCGAATGGTGTGATATTAAGAAGGAAAAAATTTATAGAGTTCCTCGGAAGTTACACTGTTACAAAATCGGTACATCAGAACATACATGGTTGGAAATTGGGTAGAATCATTGAAATTAAATTAATTAATGAGTATTGTCTCGCATCAGCTCAGATATTTATTTAGTTAATGTGTATGTCACTCGTTACATCCACAAGAAACCCTACTGTAATGTTTCTTTTTTAATCACAGATTTGTAGGATAATTATAGGATGTATCTGGCAACAAAAAAAAGTAGAGCTGTCCTTACATACTTCTTTGCAAAATACAAACTATTACCTATTCATTATTTATAAAATCAGGCTCAACCGTATAAATAATTTTAATAACCTTTTACCAAATATCGGGTGTACCTAGAGCATTCCGTGAATGTACTTACTTATCGAGTAAAACAAAATGAATTTTCTTTTGAATATTATAACACTTAAGTCAACAACAGAAGTCTTCAGATTGATTTTTTAAAAAGTATATACTCTCCGAAAAACTGAACAGTTAATAGGTAGTCGTTCATCTATTTCACAAGGGCATGCTGATTTATATAATTGATTAAGACAAAATAATATTTCATATTGTCACTTATCGTGAAAATGGGGGATTTTTTACAATATATCAAATAGTATTGAAAAAATTTTTTATATTATAATTAATATCGGAAGGCACTTTCAGATGGCGCTGTTCAAATTCAAATCGAAATAAATGCTAGATAACCTACAACATATTTGTGCTCGCGGACAAACTACTAATGTTATAAACCTGCATCTGATATAAATATCTTGACCATATCGGATGAGCTAGAATGCAGACTTCAATCCCATGCTCGCAGACCAGGGAAGAAGTAGAAAGCGTCAGAATCAGGTTCGCTCACTAGTAGGACTTAACGGTAACAATATACAGATCATATGAATTAATAATATTATTGAGTCATTAATATTCATTAACATTAATAGTCGCTTCCACTATCTTTTTTGAGTTGGCCGCCAAATGATTCATCGTGTTTCGGCTGAGGGCTCTCGAGCCAATTAAGCCTTTCTTTCTGCCTGCAACGCATCAGTGACCACTCACTATAACGTGACTCGTCTGCTCGTTTGTCGGCTATTTGCATAAAAAACTACTCAAAAGGTTCTCTACTCTATGTACTAAAGCTTCTGCAGTAACAAAGTATTGGTTATGATATGAATACAAATACTACATAAGTACCTACGTTATTTGTGAGTGGTCCGCCCGCCGTAATATTAATAGACTTGAGTAATATTCAATCCATTTTTCACACTTTCTTGTGTATTTAATTTTTACCTAAAGTTATTTAATTTTGATATTGCGTGTGTTATATTAAATATTTAGGTATATGTACTAAGTATCTTAATCTGTGGTATACATAATCATTACATAAATATTATCCAATATCAATATAAATATGTAATTTCCGTTAGGGGTAATATTGTTCTTTGTATGTAATTGTTATATTTTTTGATGTCTCTATGTATCTCTATAGTCGTAACGTAACTCGTTTGTAGAATTTTATTTTGTGTCGTGAATTTTATTTTACGACCAACAGGCTGTTTTTTGTGTAAGTAAATAAATTATAATTTTTAGAAATCTAACATCCCGCACGCACGGCGAATATCTATCCTTACGTCGTTAACATCCCCCCCGGTACGAATGACGCGGTGTGCTTCGTCGTTTTTGATGCGTACCGCGAAGGATTGGAGTAGCTTACTCGCCTTGGTTTTCCCGGTTGATGACGATGTTGGAGCCTTCAAGAGGAGATTAAGGCTGCGTTCCACTAAACGTTCACAACGATCACAAAGCTCCTTTCAGCGTTCCACATGACGACCGCGGTCCTTGTGGTCGAGACGAAAACATCACTCATGACGTCATGACTAACGCTCACGCGACGCTCACCACGACCCATGGAACGCGGCCTTAATGGGTTTTACTAATTTAGTGCGTCCACCATCTTTGACGTCTTCACTATTTACCATCAAATGGGCTGACGTGAAGCTTTAAACTTCTTTAAGGTAAAAAAAAAACTGTTATCTAAAGTGCCGATCAACTCTACCGTAGGTACTAATTTAAATCAGGTTAAATTGAACTTATGAAGTCAATGAAATTAATACAAGTAGGTATCGTGCCAAAGTCGTTTCTTCATACACAAATATTTCGATATCTGCAGCTCCCTTTCTATAAATGGCATAAACATTAGG
Organism: Carystus phorcus; assembly: GCA_018248895.1. Lineage (NCBI taxonomy): Eukaryota > Metazoa > Arthropoda > Insecta > Lepidoptera > Hesperiidae > Carystus > Carystus phorcus. Next base: position 12,758 of record DWJN01001818.1, on the reverse strand, counting down.
ATTGATATGGAAATATTATAATATACTTATATAATTAGTTTTATAAATAAGAATCTGAATTATAGAGAGAATTATCAATTAGCAAATGTAAAATGAAATAATTTTGTAAAATTAAACTAATAGTATCTCAAAGGAGCTTACAACTTTTTAATCGACCTACTTTGTAAATAATTCACTATCCAGTTTTGTTAGGTATAGTTTGACTTGTTTAAAACAAGGAAATTATATTACTTGGGTCTCTTCAATATCTAACTGCATAATTAGAATGTAAACCTCAAGTGTAATAGTAAACTGCTTTAAAACTTATTAATGAACTCTTCTATTAGGACAGGATTAATAGCAAAATAAAATTTATAGTTTATAATTTTTAGATTCATTTTATTTTCAATAACATAAAAATGTTATGTTTTTTGCCTTTTACATATTTCACAATTTCAGTGGATACCAACAGGATTTCTAAAACGTTGACAAGTTAAAGTTCATGGTACAGTTGCAGTTTGGCTTTTCTTGGAACTGGACTCATGGGTTGCACATATTTAGAATTCTTTTTTCACTTATTTCCAAATGCTGTGCAAATGTTACATTTGTACGAGCACAATACCTACTATACTCCACAGCAGTTCATTATAATATTCAACAAAATATATTGTAATAATTTACTCCTTCAGATGGATCACCCAACACTACTTTTGCATTCAGTTTGTCGTGATATGCTATACATTTTTTGATATTTTCCATTTTATACAAACAAATTAGAATTTACCTAAAGTAGGTAATTAATGTAAAAAACTTCTATTTGGTCTCACAAAATTTGTTGTGTGATCCATCCAACAGAATTACTCACTACAATAAATAGAACTAGCTAACTGGAATTGAAGGTCCCTTAAAGTATACTTTTATTTAATGTTCAAAGCTGTGATCAAGTAAACATCAATACCATTATAGCTTTTAACTTCAATGTTTCCATTACATGTTGTTTCCCTCTCATTAATCCTTCGATGGAATAATTGACCACGGCTTTATACGAGATAATACTAATTTTATTGTTTTCATAATCGATGACTAACTCTAAAGAGGCGTCCATATTCATAGCATGAAGTAAAGATGCGCAAATCACCAATTTTTACACAAGTTAGTGAAAAGATCGATAGTTTTACATACAACTCTAAGTTAGAGATACTTCGTAAACTGTTATTTAATTTTTATCAGTATGTAAGTGATCACTGTAAATTTTACAATAGGTATCTAAATGAATAATGGTGTAACAGCTAAAATTTTTGGGAACTTAATTCCATTTAGAGATTTGGGTAAGTAATTAAATCCTGCATGCTGAATATAATTAAATAATGTAAAATTATAATAGTGAAAAAAATCCGAAAATGTATCCAAACACAGGCTGCACTTTAAAATTAAAACCAAACATTTGAAAATATGTGAAATAAGAATTTTGTCAATTCAATGCTCATCATAATTTTTATATAAAGCTAAATATTATATTTAAACTTTATTTTGGAATTGGTAAATGAAGATTAAAAAAATAAAAAAATATAAGTGTAATAGATAAGTGTATAAATGGCATTTAACATTTCAATTACAGGATCACAGTATAAAAATAAGTACGCACTAAAATTTAGATGAGCATAAATTGAAAATTTTACTAATATAATGTGTATTAATTTAGTGTTTCATATATAAGTGAAGTAGCGTTTCAGAGCACAGAATGAGAATCGGAAACCACAAATAAGATTTAAAAAATCTTACCTATATTATGTTTGTAAATATGTTTCTAAGATATAATGCAAATAGTGCTGATGTATCTACGTAACCAAGAATGAGAAAAAAAAAATTAAATAGGAATATTGAAACATAAACTAAAATGCAAAACATGCGAGTGTAAGGTTTTAGATAAAGATAGGAATTTTCCTTATGTATGTATATGTATCAAAAAACCACTGACTCACTTTATTATATTTTTTTTTATAAATTAAATAAATAAAACGGATAAGGAACTATCATAAAGGCTTTCCATAATCATTGTCCAATAGGACATCTGTACTCTGAACGCGGGTAATTTTGTAAATGGGGTATTTGTATGTACATGTAAAACCATGTGTAGATTTCTTTTAATTTAGTAACACTACACTAAAACTGGCCGTCATATAAGTATCTGCCATGTTCTCCTAAATATATAACTAGGTAATATAATATTCTTAACTAAATTCATATTTACAAATAATACAGTTCATTACTCTTTATATAGAAATTAAAATATATTTCTATCATTCTTCGATTCACATAACGCAAAATAATTTAACAGAGTTCATTTTTGCACTCACATTTACAATATAGTTTTGTAACTTATATGTTACCATTTATTTGTTGATTTTAAACAACTCATTTAGAATATATCACCCAATAAGCGAGTAACGCTTTACTCACGTGTCCTAGCATATCTTACCATTTAAAAATGCAGAATATGTGAAAATGTCAAGGAATATTTTACAATTGACGGCAATTGAACATTATAGTTCGCTCGCATCGAATAGGAACTATAAGATTCACAATGCCTCTTCAACGGGCAGCCGCGCCGCGCCTATCCTATATTTACACGCGGCGTGCCCTCCCACCTACAGTATCAAAACAACTAGCACAAAAATCGCAATATTTACATTTGATGAATTATTCACAAATGTGGACACAAATCAAGAAAATTTGAATTGATTTAAGAATTTATAGAATTGAATAAGACGTTGAAATATTAATTTCAATTTGTGTTACAGTATAACAATATGCTAGAGTTTAGAATATAAGGAGTTCAGTAGCGCCACAATGGTCGTGGCATTGCGAGGAACTATACATGCACAACACCGTAGTGTCTATGGCCGGCGCGGCACACGCCTCGCCTAAATACTTTTACCTAATACAATAACGTACGTGCTAAATGTTCTCCAACGCCATTTGTTTCAACAATCGACGCTTCTGAATGTGATCACCTTGAATGTTGCAGATGAAGTTGGTACCGTTAAACAGCATCACCCTTACCAATTAATAGAGATTCGTATAGTAGGGTGCAGAGTTATAGACACCATTAATTCTATCCCGCAACCTTCAACATTTTCACTCATGGAGAAGGAACTAAAATCTAGTATCACAATATCGGGTCTTTTGGACTCGATTAAGAGCTGAATCACGTCCACACTAGGTGTAAAGACTGACGAATGACGACATCAGATCCGTGCTTCCTGTTTTGAGCTCACGATTGTTTGAAGAGCAAACGCATTCACCATCGTCTTGGACGAAACGGCAATGTGGAGTTTAGGAAGGTATTTTATTCGTCGTCAATTCGTTGCTTGCCCAGTGTATTACGAGATGTTTGTTCACTCAAAGAGTGCTAGTAGATCATCGGAAGAAGGTGCGCGAGGAGGGTGCGAGCCTGCTGAGGACGATGACGACGGAGGGGTCGCCAATAATTCTCCAAGCGCAGGCGCATCCAAATACGATAGCAGTTCCATTGGATCTACATTTGTCTCTGGCAGCAACTGTAAGTACGAAAATAATGTTTTAATTATTGACATGAAGCTGAATCTACTGTATTTACATTTCATTGCCTTTTATAGGCGTAGATGTCTTGATAATAAGTAGCATAGTTATAAAATACTCACGTTTAGATTATCGGTTCCTTCGCCATCAATGACAGCCGCTGGGTCGAAGTTGAGATCTGCAGGGATGTCGACGTCGGTTAAGGAATGGTGACCAACAGAAGGTGGGCCTGGTGTGTGACTGGAGCCGGGCGTAGCGCCGCCACCGCCGGGGGTATGGGCCGACCCTGGAGTGTGCGGCGTATGCGGTGTATGGGGCATCTGTAAGTGATAATATTTAACTTTAGAATTTAGTGTTTTAGATGCAGCTAATTCATCAATAACACGCCGACACGAGCAGACGTGTTACATGATGGTATGTGATCACCGTCGCCTATAGACATTAGTAACATAGTAGAGAAGTATGCAACAAAGTACTGCTTCTTATTACAATGATTAGATAGTGTTCTACATTTATTAGATTGATTAAAAAACACTTTATTCTCTGACAAAATGTTTCTGCCACTATTAGAATACATACCTGCTCATTTAGACTTTTCTCCATAGCATTAAGTGGGTCCAGGGAGTTGACGCTATCGTTTAAGTGAGATAGCGGTCCATTTCCAGCATATTCGTTGCTTCCAGGTCCGTTGTTCATGCCGAAATCGTAGTTTTGGTTGTTAGAACCTGAATTTCTATTCTGACTTCCCTGGTTATATGAAGATATCATTGAACCACTGGCAATGGTGTTCATGTCGGGGGGAAGGTAAGGCGATAACGCTTGATTCATGTCCCAGTTGTTCATAGTAGGCATGTTCATCGAGCCAGGGGACACCGCCTTTCCTCTCTTTCCAATACTATTGTCACTACTATCGTCTTCCTGCTGTAAATTAATAAATAATATAAGTATTAACCACATATAGAATTATATTTGTTTAATGTTTTAATAGCTTCAAGATTAAATACCTTAATGCCGGTGTTAGCAGGGCTCTTAGCTGCCTTCCAGTTTGCGCCACTATCAATAGTTACTTCGTCGACATCAGAATTGGTCATTGTGTTAAGAATACCCCACATGTACTGATCAACTTCAAGCCCCTCTAATTGTGCTGGCTTACTGAAATTTTATAATAGAAAATTACAAACAATTCTTTGGGTAAATGTTTTAAAGAACTATTTCAATGATTCCAAACGAATCGCAATGACGTTTTAAATGATACATATAAATGAATGTTTTTCTTACTTGCAAACTGGACATCGCCATGATCCTCTTTCACAATTCAGTTGTAAGTACGATTCTAAGTCGAAACATTGTATGTGTTTGCATTCATGTCCACGTGCCGGTAATGTTATTTTCTTAAATGTTATAGGACATTTTAGTGAAACCTTAAGTGCCGTTTGCTCAACACTGTCTCGGTCACTAGAAGTATTTGTGCCATTGTTATTAGCAGTTGTCTGGTTGAAGTTCATTTTGATCTTAGCGATACAATGGTCAGCTGTTAGTAACCGTTTCCTTAGTAATCCTTGCAAAACACTACGAACGCTCGGCCTGTGCACTAATTGTAAGACAAACAGATGCGACTGCAAAGAAGAAAAAACATGTTAGGTAACATACAATCATTTTCATTCTATGAACATCTTTATCATAACTTTAGTTTAGGAAACATAGGGGAATTAAGGTTAACAAATTAACTTACGCAACAACAAGCAGATACAGTTATTTGTATCGTATTTCTGCCTGCTTGGCAAACATCTTTCAGGTACAGTGGTTTGTGGGATGTTTTGTTTTCACCTCTATCTATGACTAATGGTGTTGCATTGACAGACACTTGGACACTCGCAGGCCAATTAGTGTTCATTTGCCGATCCTCGTGATGGAAGCATTTCAGTTGTAACTCTAGATCCGACCTAGAAATGAAAACCATTAAATTAAATGCGGTCACAGAACCAGAAACATTTCAGATTTCTGTGGGATATATATATATATATGTTTACCTCCATATCAAAGTAGAATGGACCGTAGGTTTCAATTGGAATACGTGATTGCTAACTGCTAAATTATGTTCTAGTCTAAATGGTGGTAGAATTATACCATCTCTTACAGGGAATGTTAACCGGAGCTCGTCGTCTGAAAAAGTAAATTGTTTTCATTAGTAAATCTAAATATTCATTATTCAGTTGTATTATACAGACAATGTTATAATTTTATACTACTTACTTTGAATTCCCATTGGGGGTTTGAGCTCATTAAAGTGAGGCTTTACATCAGCGTTGGGACTTATGTATGGAGGCATGCTACTAGCCGGCGTTAAAGGCGGTGTTGGATTTCCCGGCACCGGACTGTGCTGGTAGGTCATGCTAGTTCTCATCGCAACTTCTTGGGCGAATTGTCCGCTATACTGGCCCCCATATTGACCGTTTCCAGCCTGATGTTGTGGAAATTGGCTCGGTACTCCACCGTTGAAATACTGTCCTTGATTGGAATAAGGAGGCGTTGATTGACGCATGGTACCTCTCATTGCTGCTCCAAAATTTCCAGAGGGACCTAAAGGCTGCTGAGGTGGATACTGTCCTTGGAAGCCCGGTCGACCACCATAACCAGCAGGATATTGACCAGGCCCGAAACTCGGTTGCCCACCCATATATTGAGCCTTTCGCGTACCCATGAGCATTGTCCCTGAAGGATAAGGCGTATGTCGCCTTTGATATCCTGGTCCCATTTTGGCAGAACCTCCCATCTGTCCAGGGCCCATTTGCGAGGACATCATATTGGCGTGCATTCCCATATTTGCCATCTGCGCCATAGGATTCATGCCATTCATTGCAGCATTTCCCATTTGACCCATATTGGTCATGCCATTCATACCGTTCATACCGCCATTACCGCCCATTCCCATGCCAGTCATGGCAGGATTATGGCTGCGCTGCTGGCCGTAGCCATTCATTGCGCTATACTGGGGGTTGCCCATCGTCATATTGTTTTGCATCTGCAAAAAAAATAAATATTATTTTCCGTAAGGTAAACTTTAAAACCAAATTCATAATTTTCTGAAGATTCGAATGTCACCTTACTTTTCCTTCGTCGTTATACATACCTGCGAGAATGGCTGCGAGTCCTGCATCGCGGCCGTAGTGGCCGCGGCGACCATGGCGGCGGTGGCGCCGAACTGCGCGTTCTCGCCGCCGCCGCTCATCGCGCCCGTACCGCCGGCGCACCCATAGCCGCTGAAACAATCAAATCAAAAACATTATTTTTTTTCCCAAAGTTTATCGCTATTCACAAAAGTTGGGATATTCCGTTGGTTTTGGTAGTTCATTGCGCATTTTCAAACGTAGGTACTTCCATAAGAAAAACATTATAAGGTTATATGAAATCTGCATTTCACTGTGTTAATGTATTGCCAGATTGCAACATTTTATACTACTTACATATTGTAATATTTTATACTTATAATTGTATAATGATGTATTTCTTATTATTATTTTTATTTGAAAGCTCACTTATATATAAATTGTTATCAAATTGTTTCTATTGTCAGATTTTAAATATTATATTAAGATTATCGTCTAGTTACTAAGTATATTTGCGTCAAAGAGTTGTGATTGAACCTGTCCTATAAAAACGTTCTCGAGACGACAGTTATCAATTTCAACCAGATAACATGTTTCTACAGACGTGAGCTAACTTTACAAATTTCAAAATTCTGTCATTGATTGCAACAAAGCAATACTGCGAGCTTGCTACTGCAAAATCTTTGGTTTAAATTAAACGTTTAATTCATAGTTTCATCAGACATTTATATTGAAATACGAAAACAGTAAATTCTATTTCACTCACGATATGAGTAGTTTCTATTCTATTGCAAGTGGCCTTGCGCAGTCGAACATTTTACATTCCACGTTAATGCTTCGATTTTATTAATAAACAGCCTCAATATTCATTACAAATTTTATTGAAGCTAAATTTTTCTTAATACGCGCAGAGGTTTTATTATTTTACGAACAATGAAAGAAAAAAATCAATATGGACGTATAGTGACGCGTTGTTACCCCTGTGTTTCTCTCGGGATGTATTTGATTTTTTGTATGGCGCCGGAGTGGGAGCCCGATTCATGTGAACTGCTTTTGGGGCGAATTCCCGAGCCTTCCCGGAGCCCTTCCTAATAATTCCCGTTCGACAAATGCCCGACAAACACTCGTACGAACTACCCATTGTTGCAGTTTCTCTGTAGTTGTGAACCATATTGGTGTGCGAAGTTTTATGCCATATAAAAATGAGTCCTACAGTATTTATACATTTGATTATTGAGGGCTTAACGTATTTTCCGTTACCTGCCCTATAAAGTTAATAATTTTTACACTGTGACTTTTTAGTGTGAACGATATAACAAATTATTTGATATTTGTAAATAAAACATCCAAATGATAAATTTGAATCAATAACCGACTACGAATAATAAATTGAGCTGGTTATGGCCAGGCTATTTGTATCTTTCTTAGCACCACTTAAGTATTCTCATAAATAGCTTAACAGATACTTAGTAGCGTCGACAACCAATAAACACGCTAGTCAACAACGCTCAACTCGTCGTCTCTATTCATCGAGGTTGCAGATGATTTACAAGGGTCCTTCCTTAGGTAAACTTCGTCCGACCTGCACGTCTTTTTATAGTTTTGTCTGAGCTTTTTTCTTTTTGCCGACCGAAATGTGTAGTCGACAAAAAATGTGTTCTGTATCCTGGTGCACTTTTTGTAAAAGTGGTACCACATCCGAATAATCACTTACGTTCCGTTCAAAATATTTGGGATCTTGAATGCATGCGGTCGACTCCGGCATTTCTTTTGAGATAATTCTCGGAATATGCCTTTTTGCGTTATGTACCTCGACTTTCGGTAAAACCGTACGCATCTTGAGACAGAATGTCTACAATTTAAACTAGTGAACCTACTGATTGAACACTGTAAACTGCCGCTTTGTTAGTAGGCGGTAATTTTATCATCAGGTATAAATTGACATTAAAAATATTGTATCTTAACGCAGCAGATATCTTGTATGGATTATATTATAATTTAAAAAAATGTATCACCTTATTTAAACAATGGAATATATATACATTTGTAGTTTATTAAGTAAATATGAATGGGCTTGTCGCTATTTTGAGAAACTGGAAGGTGTTTGGCATACTATTGAGAGATGGGCGAGAGTTACGCGTAGGTATTTTGATACATTGGCTGCAGTTAATTTTAGATTGTTGCGCGCAGGAGTGGTGAATTCTTAGCTAATTGGCAGTGACGGTAATCACATGTTGAATAAAGCTCTTTCACCAAACTTTTGAGTTACTGAATTTACCTTACTATAATTTTGAGGAAATAAATATTACGTCGAACAAGTTGATTTCGATTATCTTTCGTAATCATTATGTCATGGGTTTATTTAACAATTTTTTAAATGTTTTCTGTCTGCAGTGTAAAGTATTGAGATGAAGTCCGAGATTGTTTTCAAGTTAATTTAAATGCTTAATTATTACAGTGGTTTAAGTGTTAAATAGAGCATTAATTGCGAGCTTCGTATAGATTGTTATCATGTAGCGTGAAGCCGTGGCGTGTTTCGCCCCTGTTTCGACGACAGTTGGTCACCCCTGTTTAAATGCCACTTCACGTCATTGTGGCTTGTGTGCACATTGCTATAATTCTTAATAGCATTAACGTTTTCATATTCGATCGATAGTTCTGTTCATCGGTGTCATGGTGATGAATATTTCTCATTATTGCTGTAACGAATTAATTTCGTACTGTTTTGGTTATTTTTCCTTGTAAAGGAAAAGACAGAGTACATTTTAATTGACTTCTAAATAGTTTTTGTTTATAGTTCCTGTCTTTAATTGGTTTGCGATTTTTTATGTGATTTAAAAATGCCGATTATTATCTCGCGTTCGTCAATTGTCGTTGTTTGGTATGAATCATGCTTAAAGGAGCGAATTCCGGGGGTTACAAATGGAGGCGAACTAGGGTGAGTGTAACAATGAACGGGAAGGGTCGCGCGGCGTAGGGTAAGTGGGCCCGCTCGCGTCAATATGGGGCTTTATTACGATGCTCCTGATAATAATTTGTTTCCCCGATCATGATGTCGACCAAGACTGGCTCGGTTTCAAACTAATCTCGATTTATTGTTTCTGTTTTATACGATCTAGGCGTGTTTAAGTATAAATTAGTCATAATGTAGTATCGTACAACATAATATATATGATATATAGAATATAATATATATTGACATTTTTCCGTATAAATTGGTAGAAACAATTGTGCTGCAATAAATATTTTTTCAATGTATACAATAAGATCACAACTGGTAACTGAAATTATACTAACATCAGGTTCTAACATCTAAGTTAAAATATTTTTCCAAAATGCTATAAAAATATTAGTACACTTTCAAACGTGGGATGCGGGCAAAAGGTAGTTTAGTACTGTTAACAACGTATTTCTATGGTTTTTTGTTGACCGTCGAATCCGTTTGCATCTATTGAGCACGTGGTGTAATGCATGTTGTGTCGGTGCATCCGCCCCCGACAGCTACGCCCGTTGAAAACTGACGTTTTTTCCCACGGCTCGTTACTCAGTGATACAAATCTTTTATTATTATTGAAATTCTTCGGTTATGAGTAGTCGTGTCTTGAGTGTATTACGAAATCAATATTTGCTTACACAAGTCTTAATTATTTCTTTATGCGTGATTTTTATTAACAGTCGGTTCGGTACCTTCAAAATTAAGCAGACTTCCTGTGTTCTGTTCACACAATCGTTGCCGGTCCCCAGTTTTATTATTATTTAGGTACTTATTGGTTTTGTATAGAGGCACACAGCCATCAACAATATGTCGTTTGTAAAGGTGACTACAAAACAAAGCCGTTGAGCGCCTCAACTTAGCACCTGCTCGAATTTTTTATAACTCGTTATTCACTATTTATTGTAATTGAGGATATTAATCCAGTTATTACCAATATTTGTAGGTATTCGGAGAAAGTTCGTTAAATCAAGAATATCATAAATATTAAATTTAGTATTAATTAACAACGTACTATACATACTGGATGCGCTGAGTGTGTTAATGTTTTGTTTGTTTGTGTTTATTGTAAGCGCTAAAGTGCAGTCACCGCTTGCATTCCCGCCGCCCGCTTGTGTGAGTGTCCGATGTAGTGGTGAGCGTGCGGTGTTGTGGTGTGAGTGCGATGGAGTGCGCCTGTGTGCGTTGGGCGCCTAAAGCGTTTGTGCGTGTGAATGGAAGAACACATTTCATTTCTTTCATTATAATTGCACCGATGCGCGCCGCGCGCTCCGTTTGTTACTTGTCTACGTTTAACTAACCCTTCGATTATGTTGGGATAGCTTAGCCATTTAAGTCAATAGAGGTTAGAGGTTTTGGCCTTCTTGTTGATATAAACGCTTAATTAATATTTCAAGTTTTTTTCCCGTAACACTAAAATCTTGCGGCTACTGATTTTTTATAGATGCATATTTATTTTGCTTTAACACTATGACACATTATACACAGGTAAGTAAGACGCATTTCAGCGGTTTGTTAAAATGTAAACAAACTTGTTCCGGATGAGATAAAAACAGTACTTTGTAAGGAAAATATATCCAAACTGCTAACTCGAATATAACTCGTTTACGTTACAATTAATAAATTGATAATTATTATTGTCGCTGGGCAAGTATTAAATCACTAGGCAAAAATATCATGCATTCAACTAAGCTATTTTAGGAATGTGATCACTGTTTTTTTAGTATGCACATTAAAAATATTTTCTCTATTAATTTTATCACTGACAAATTTTATCACTTAAAAAAAATAGACTCACCTAGGCGCGTTGACTCGGTACCCTATGGTCCCTTGCAGAGGGTTGTGCTTGTTGGGTTGAGGAGCGTGTGCTCCTGAGTAGGCTATAGCCCCTGCGTACCCGTTGCTACCAGGGTTCGCCGTCCTGTCGCTTCGCACCACCGCCTGAAACCATGCACTTCGTTGTATCCTCTAATCCGGATTACTTTCGAATACTTCAAATTCTACCCACACCAAAAATTTAAAATTTGGTAGAATTGCTCGCACGTAACATTAACGATAATCCCGATTTTCTCCGGTGTACGACGTCTTGTGCGACTGCATTTGATTTTCTCTTATCGCTTTAATTTTTTACATTGTTTAGCGTCGAACGTCAACAGTCCACGAAACGTTCATCGTGGCAGAAAAACGTAAACGTTCTGCAGGTAGTTTTTAAAACCAATAAATTAAATCACTGGTTCCGCGTTTTTCACGCTACGTTTGTTGTATATTCCCCATTACTCGATTTTATTATTATCTATATTTCATAGGGCAAAATTTGAATTTTCTTTTGGTTTAATTTTTGCACAAACTTTTCAGCGACGACGAACGTTTCGTGCGATCATTCGTAGTTTCGATCAGCTGAGATATGTTCCAGCGAAGTTTGTTACACTTGTGTTTTGATTTTTTTTCACACTAACGCATCATATGGCTTTTTATTATTTTACTCGGTATCTACAGATTATTGTATATTTTATCCTTTAATATTTTATTCAAATAAAAATAAAAAACTTTTCAATTGCGTTGATCAACACACCTTAATAGTTTAACTCAATCACAATTTTTTTTGGCACGTCTTAATAGTCGTTTATCCACTAGCATAATATTTTTCACTCAATCCAAGTATTGTCACTTTGCAATCCTTTTTTCGGTGGGCCACTGCACTGTTTATATCCTTTAAAAATTACAAATGTCACTTTTTCACAGTTCAACTTAAACCTCTAAATCCAAGGTGAGGTCCGCACCTTCCACTTTACTCCAATGTTTGATAATAAATTTATTATCGTTCACACACGACTCTCGAGTTTAATTTCACCGAAACATCATAGACGTGTTGCACGAGTGCCGACGTCGACGTCACTGACATCAGACAACCACACGTTCGACCGTCAAAGGTAACACTGGCTGGCGAGCCGGCGACGGTGAGTGAGAGGTTGCGCCGCGGGGCGCTCCCACCCCGCGCGACGTTGCCAGCTCGCCGCGATAAAGTGGCGCACCCCCGCACCCCCGCGTTCCCCGGCCGTACGTCGTCTCGGCACTCGGCGCTCGGCGGCACTCGGTCGCCATCGTGTTCGGGTCGGCCC
>DWJN01001817.1:0-16798 GCA_018248895.1 Carystus phorcus | reverse complement strand
CATAATGTAACTAAACTACTACTAAACTATATATAAAAAAACAATTTACCTAATATTATAGTAAGTCCTTAATTTATTTTTGAGACCAATGATATCGTTAGTGTAGTTTTTTTCAAATAAGCAGTTATCTTAATATTTTTTTGTCACAAAATATATTTCATTTGATGAAAATGTAATTTATTACAAATAATAGCACGCGACGTTTTTACATTTACGAGAATAGTTTAATTATAAACGTGTTTTAAGTTCTTATTGGAAAAATACTTATTTCATTAATTTTTGATTTTTAGTTATTAAAAAAAATTAGTTGTTACTGATGTGTTAATTTTGTTGTCTATTTTGTTCCAAAAAGAAGTAAACTTATGATTTTTTGTATGTACAATTGATAGAGTTTGTAGAAATATCAGTTTGTCATACAAAAAAAATATCCTATTAGTCACACTGGCGTGAATACAAGTCAGCAATAAGATATAAGATTCCATATAATGAGCATGACCATTTAAATATATTTTTTTAAGAAATCCGGTTTTTTACACAAAAAATATCTTTCGCTGAGAGATTCTGTACATTTTTTACTGTCGCAATGTTGTGGCTAAACTTTTCCTCCAACTCCGTGGCTACTTTACGAGTTTGAAATTATAAAGTCTTTTTTGTTTCTTTTTGACATAAATTTCCACAACAAATACTTTAATATGACATAAAATACCTTTGATGGCTAGTATATGTTTTCTTCGGCAAAGAAAAAATATACAAACTTAATTTTTACAGCTTAAGAAGTTATTAAATTTTTTCATCAATTACATACATTTAACTATAACAGCATTTTATTTCACTGTTGTAATTTGTTATTTTTAGATGAATACATTTTCATTAAATTGGATTTTAATAGATATTTTGTTTAAATATATCCTGATATAATACAAATATACTAACGGATTTGGTAGATGTCATCAAGTAACATAAAAAACATATCGTATCTAAATCACTATCAATCCATTTAATATGTGCAACATTCATAATGGACCCTGTTAAGCAGTAAAGATCCATCAGCATTTTTCGTAATTTTGAGTAAATCTACCTTTTTGAAACTTGGCGGTGTCATGAAACATAACATGTACATTTTTTTAAAGTAATATAATAGTGCCTTTTCATTGGAAGAATTTCTGTCATTCGTAATTGATTAGTAGATTATGTATGTAATTCGATTTCATATAATATGTTGACTTTTCTGTTTAACAGGGTCCAATTTACAGTTGAATTGGTTGACAATTTAACCAACTGTTTAATCTATAATGGCCCTATCTGAAGACTGAAATAAAATCAATCATATATTAATATCTCTTGCGTACGTACATTTAAACTGTCACAAGGATGTCTGTAAAAAATCACGTAGTTTAAGGTAACAATGGTACTCTAGCTAAAGTAGTAAATGAAATAAAAACTCTACGTGAAACATAGATGCAGCGTGAGTCAATAACAGTCTCCGTGACTCAAACTCTGCCTCCTAATTTCTGTGTCAATTACTAGTAAATTAACTAGTAAAACAAAGCAATTTTAACATCGTCCTTCACACGGAGCAACACGAACGCTTCCGTGTCGACGATGGGCGGAGACGAGCAAAAACCCATCAATACTAATTGCAACACCATTATACTTCATTATCGTGTACTCGCACGCTGACTGCTACAACTTAGAATGCCACTTGCAATCTTTAAACGACTACAGAAAATTAAATTTCAATTCTAAACAATTCCATACAACTTAACATTTAAACGGACTAAACGAATGCTATGGCGTTTATTTAGATAAACATGTTTTAAGTAATTTAGTTGTAAATAAATTAGCAGTTTAAAAGTCATTTAAATCATTCACTTTATCAGGGTTAATGATAATTTTCCCTCATTGCACTTAGATAAGAAATTAAGCTTCTTTTTTTTAATATAGATTAATGACGCTAATAAGGTCTTTTAACTGAAAAAGATGTGATCAGATTTTCTCCTATAACATAGTTGAGAAATTAACATTTTTGTTATTAACAACTTTTACATATTTTACGTTTTTAATTTTACGTTTGATATAAAAAGTGGCTTTTGTGGCAGTCTATTCCACTTATAACTCTTTCAGTTACGCTTTCTTGTTATATTTAAAATCAAATTTTGATCTGTATATTTTACTACGTTTCTAATTTCCCTTCTGCAGAAAGTTCATTTAAGTGTATATAATTTTTTTATCATTATATCAGTAAATAGAACATTTTATGTCCAACGAAATGATTCAATTTGGTTTTAGACATAAATTCCTTGATCCAATTGTGCCGCAAACAACAATACGGAAAAAATATTTACAACATAATATAAATTACAATTATTAGCGTGTATTATGTCGATGTTATAATTTGTTGTAATATAGTGTAATGATACGGATTACGTTACACGCACAATACTAAGGAAGTGACCGTTCGTACCTAATTGGCTTTTGGTATGCCCGGTTTTTATTGTTTCATGTTATATCTTTAATGTAAATTAATTTGAAACAAAAATTGTTCAATAGAGGCATTTAAATTATTAAATTTAAGTGGCCTGTTAATTTTTTTTACTTTTAATATACTGTGAACTTTTAAATTTAATACAAATACTTATTTTCCTACTTTATTTTTAATTTATTATAGGTTTAAAAATAACAATTTTATAATTTATGTCTCACACCCGTTACTTCTATATGTAACAAACTACATCTGGTTCAAATTTAAACTTCATCCTTTTGTAATTTCGAAGAAAACAACAATGTAAAACTTCTATACCTAAGTAAGAAACTAGATCTGGTTCAAATTTAAACTTCATCCTTTTGTAAATTTAAAGTAACACGTATATACACAAACCGATAACTATAAATGTACCATTGTAAAGTGTACCGTGTCCATTGTAAGTAACAATCAATGTACACTACTCACCACTCGTGATGGTTGTCGACGAAGGCCGACATGGGCGACACGTGCACGGTGTAAGTGTCGTTCGCGGAGTACTCGAACAGTCCGTAGTAGGGGTTGAAGAGCTCCCTCGACAGCAGGAAGAAGAACTCGCGGCTCGGCCCGCCGTAGTCGAGCCCCTCCTCCCCGTCCCACAGCACGCACAGCTTGCCCTTCTGCAGCTCCTTCTTGCCGCACGACATGATCCGCCGGAACGCGTCCTCTAGCAGGTGCTCGCGACGTATGTGGAGCCTGTAAAGCGATTTGGTCCACGTGTTCATTGATAATTCCTCGCCAAATTAAAGTTCTGTTCCTTGCTCGTTAATTCACCGTCTTCCTTTAAAATCCATCCAAACATTTTAATGCCTTTGGACTTAGGTTGCATTGTTGAAGAGCAAGAGAGTTGTTGTTCGATAACGCAGCTTTGTGTAGGTTCAGCTTTGACGGTGATCACGTAAGATATTGTAGTACGTCTGCTCGTTGTCGTATTAATATAAAAAAACATACCACCACCACACCACCACAATAAAACTATAGTCCTTCCTGTCTAACATTTCCAAAAATATGGTGAAAATCTACGCTGATCCATCTAATATATAAATGTTACTGGATTCAGCGCATCTTAAACCGAACTACAATAACTTTGATGTTAGTAGTTCAGGCCTACAACTGTAGAATTCGTGATATCATTGAAGCGGTACTCACTTAAGTTTGCCGGGCCCCTGTCCGTAGCCTTTGCTCTCGAGCTTCCTGTAGAAGGCGCGGAGTTTCGCCTCGAAGTCCCGTCGCTGCGGCGCGGGGGCGCGGGTGGTGCGCGCGGCGGCCGGCGACGCTGCCGGCGAGGGCGCAGCGCCCGTGCCGCAGCCCGCCGCCGGCACGTAGCTCATGATCTCCTGCTCGAACAGGCTGCAAGGAAACCAAACATTCTGTTAGACAAAATACCATTTCCTAAAATTCATGTCGCATCCGTCACTTTAACAATTTTGTTGACCATCTACAAGTGTCAGATTCTTCATCTTTAGATCATTTATAACCTAACGGAATATTACCTAACGTATATCAATTAAATATTTAGAAAGATACTCTAACTCCCAATAAAAAAGTAGCGTTAAATTCACTATCATCCGACGCCAAGACGTTGGGACCAGCAGAGTGAAACCATTAAGCTAATTTAGTAAAGACTTAACTTTTACTTATTCACCTACAGATGGAGCTTATATCACGTGGATTTCTACTTTCGAACTCTTTTCGCTCCAGATGATACCATCTCCCGGCAACATAGCTCGACACCATGTTAGTTCAACATCCTCTTTTCTGTATGTTACGACCTCAAACATAACCTTAACCAACATGGTCGGTGAGTGTGAAAGTGAACATTTGCACCGCCCGCGCCGCTGCTTAATTATCAGAGCGTGTCCCATTAAAATTATGATAATATGCATAGACAGCGTGAAACTCACATATCATCTTGGGATACATAAAGTTGGGGGCCAGAGAAACAAGAATTGAACAAGGCAATTTGAGGCAAGGCAAAGTGAATTTAAATAACAAACATAACAACGTAGCATTTTTTAAACTACTCTAATGTATTTAAATTGCACCGATAACGCTCTGCGCAAATTTTTAGTGCGCAGTTTAAGCATCATATTAGCTACCTACATGCTGCCTATGCTATGCGTATGCCCATGCTAAATCATAAATACGTCTTTCGTTCCTAAATACTGCAAAAGAAGCCCTTTGTTATAATACCTTGGCTTAAGAGAATAAAGGAAGCAGCTCAGTTTATTTCACGATCCGTCCGCGAGTCATCAGTCTCGACCCAAGATAAGCTTAACTTCACGACTTCTCTTCACGTTTTCAAATAGCAATTAGTACAGGTTCGATTTCTATAGGCCCTTCCCAGTAGAAAACCGCAAATCTAGATAGTTTGACAGCGAGAAAATAGATAGACGAGCGTGACCAAGGCTAATAATTAGAGCGCGTTCACTAAGTTGTAGCTAAATATGACTACAGCGCGGCGTAATCTATGTTTTAATGTCATGTTCAAACTTAACGTTATCAATTGTTTAACAACTACTATGATATTTCGGTGCCGGACTGTGTTTAAAGGACAAACTACATTTGGTCACATAACATTGATAATGCAAAAATAAAGTAACATACCTAAGTAAGAGTAAGGACTGAAAATATATTTTTTTGGAGCAAAATGTGTAAGCAGCAGTACAGAACAACAGATGGTGCGACAGCATTAACGTGTAAGCGATTCTAAAATGTATAATATAGAATTTGGAACTTACTTTTAAAGAATAAATAAGACAAAATAAACTTCCGCTTACGTTATAATTGGCATTTCAATTTCATCGAGCCAATAAATAATTCCAAGAATGATTAGCAATTTTAGCAACACTTCTAAAATCCTCAAAACATACGTAATTATAAAAGTCGACAACAACAGCGTTACGAATATAAATTATTATTATGGACAAATAAAACAAAACATCCTGACCTAAACACGTATAAGGAAATCCTCGTCCATTGAGCAATCTGTTATCATTAACAAAAGCTCGTGAAGCCCATTCCGTGAAGTTATCATGCGCGCGCGCACCGAGTGCATTGAACCGTATCCAAAAAGAGAGGCCCACATTAGACAGAGACAATGAGAGGAGGCTCTAGGCTAGTAATACCCATAATCGATTTAGGAGAGCGGAGATTTAGTGCTGCTCCGCCCAGCACCGGTGATCAACATTCGGTAATTAGAATATTATGAATTCTGACCACCAAAATAATACGCACGACGGACGCCGGTGAACGGATAAACCTAAACATAGTTTTATTTCGATGAAGGTTTATTTGAATCAACGATTATATCGTAGCAATACAAATAAAAAATGTTCCATGCCATACATAATTGTTTTTTAATCCTGTATTTCACATGCTATCGTCAATTTCAAGTTGAATATTGCCTATTATGTTTGGCAGAGAGATGTTTTTAACATTCCAGTTAAACATTTGTATTTTCGATTAGTTTTAGATTAGATACGGATAATTCGTATTACTTTTAATTAGCTCGAAAATCAAGAACATAAACATAGAAATATATATTACTCAATTATTTATTCATTGTCGGAAACCAACTTTTATAAAAATGACAAGGTTTTGCAAACGCACAAAGTGAAAAATTAGTCAAATTACTCTTCAAGAAATCCACAGTTTACAATTAATTATTTTCTAGGGAATTATTTAAAACACAAATTAAGGGCCAAAAGACAGCTATTATAACGCTAACTGTAACTAACTACCAATTCGATATGACGGTTGCCTCCGCAAAGTCCTAAAATGGAACGCCTCCCGTCCTGCACTCCTTTTGTACACTTACATTTGCTCCGCCTAGCCTGTACCATACCAACTGTTATACTGCACTATACGATTTGGACAAGTAAAATGGAGAACACCTTTGATTTAATTTTATATATATCTATTCGCGATTAAATTATCTCATTCGGCTTACAATTTCAATTAAATAAAAAAAAAGAGATTTAAAGAGCGGCCATAAAAATAACAATTCTTCATATTTCCAAGTAAAAATGATAGATAAATCGCCAATCAACTCTAGCGCCACTGGGATATAAGTAAAGAAACGAATTAGAAACAGTTACTCATTCAGTACAAATCAGTTGTAGGCATGACGATAAACTGTATACAGCTGTTTATGAAACTATCATCCCCTGAGTCCAAATGTAAGTAAGTTGTTAATGCAAACGATATTTTTCTATATTCCTAGCCGAGAAAAGTGAGCCACATAATTGCAAATGGTCACCGCGTTACAGTTCATATAATAAGAAAGAAGAAAATATTGGCTCAATATACTAATATTAACTTAATAACAATGGATTTAAAGTATAATAATATATCAAAATAAAAGTATTCGGATATAATGTGTACGATGAAAAAAGAAAATAAACTGTCATTTTGTTAGCGATATTTACTTGTTTTGTTAAGTATTAGACTATTGACTATACAAACGTGACTATAGAACGTAGATCGCATCCCTTGGTAACCGATGCAGTGTTTGATTTCAGTGCAAGTCTCCGGTCTCCGCCGCGGGCCGTGACTCAGCCGAGCTAGCAACAGCCGTAGCCAAAACAAATGCGATTTTCGGCATATCGCTGCTAAAACAATCGGTTCGACGAATATGTACCAGTTACTCACGCGACACGTTCTGTCGTATGCCCTTTTATAGATAAGACCCTCCGAGTTGATGAGTGCGTTTGTTTGCAAAATAGTTACTATTAAGTAGTATTGTTTAGTATTATGTATATCTATTATTTTAATTATAAGACGTATCTATTAGCGCTTATCGGTTTAGATACTAATTTAATTGGTTACTGTAGATTTTTAAAGTCAGTCTATTAATATTCTTAAATTAATTGCCAATTTAGTTTACAGACTATTTGTACGTTTACCCTCACTACCTACTATACATTTTACACACTACGTTAATATCCCTACGTCCAGTGAATTGTCCAGGTTTGATTGCTGTCTAGGGTTTTCATTTCCATATCGTGGATGTCCCGAGATTCTCTATTTCTGAATCCATGACAACTGTGACACATCATTTTCTAATGTGAGGTGTGAATATTTCAGAGTTTCGTTATATAATTCCCATTCATTATTAACATTAGCTTAATAAAGGTTTTCAGTCAAAAAAATGAACAGAACGCACAGGAAAGCGAGGTCGACGCGGCGCTCGACCAATCGATGGGAACGACCTAAAATTGCGGTCGCTACGAAACTGATATCATCGTGGATCGTTGATCATCGTTGGATCTACGTGCTTCGACGTTTTGTTACGCGCCCCCACAAAAATAAATGACCATTAAATATAACCATATGCATTCTTAATAAAACTCTTAGTCGGATAGACGTAGTGATCGATCGAATGTAAAAAATCGTGAGTAGTCTCTGGCTATATTGGTAAGGGTATCTTGCAAAATTCTGATCATGATGAAGAATATTTAAAATTTTTGTATTATAATTTCATTTCAATTAAATAAGCCATGTGCCAGTACAAGTAGTTTAACCGTTACATTACAGATGTCGCTAGATTTAAATTTTTAGTTTATAAAATTACAACAATTTCGTTTTTATTTACCATCAGAAAGTGACTGAAATATTGAAAATGGTAAGTTAGACAAATCCCAAACAACTTATTCATTCAGAGGTTTATACCCATAATATAATTGAAACTTCTTTTTTGACATACATGTACATCACTATAGACCGTATCCTACATTCTCTACAACGTGAACATCGAGTCGAGACAATGGCGCACGGAGCGACACAGCCTCCCAAATGTTTCGTATCCATAATAATACATCTCGGCAGGTTATTACATAAGCATCCGGCACATCCCGGCCATATATCATTGAGATGCCACCAATCGTCGAAACTTAATGATTATCGGACGTAGTGATGCTCCAGCTATGAAATTTCGGTTTTTATGCCAGTATCCGTTGTTTTACAGATATAGTAAGAATCGATATATTATATTAAATGTGTTTAAATTTTTTCTTTTATAATGGAATCGGTTTTTTATGTAATCAGCAGACATAGGAACAGACGAGGAACGTAGCAACAAGTGGTCATCGGATATGAGCAATACCAAAGACATCACTAACGCCTTGACCGGTCCAGAGAGAAGTATTAAAGTATGTACTAGCTCTCAAGCTATTAGCCAGAACCCGACGAATCTTATGACAATGTGGTATGGAAAATTGGCCATTCACAAAATTGCTAAGTTTATGAATAGTAATATTAAGATTCATATTCACACACAACATATTCTGTATTCATAATACTTCAACAAAAATGACTGTAACATTATCATATGTTTAATAACAGATTGCGCATACAAATAAATATGCTATATATTTGTTGAACACACTTTCAACTTAATGTGAAGTGTTACCATTCTTTGGTTTCGGATACTTTAAATAACTGGATTGTATCAATAACAGAACATCCCTGATCGGAGGCATTCCCCGCGGGCCGTCGCACGCGCTCCGTCTCCCAGCCTGCACGTGCCCAAGCTGTATCTCGTCTAAACGATTTAAGATTTTAAACCTCAGAAATAAAGTCTAATTTAAAAAATCAAGGACACATACGTTTTGCTATCCAACTGTCTACAGAAATTCTGGTTCAAACAACCGATACTTTTATACGATTTACAAAGTTTCATGTATCATAATATCTAGGTCATTGATAGATTTTTACGGAGCTTTTCCGACGTTAACGGTCGTTTATATATGTGGGATGACGTTTGTTATATTATTACGTTATTTATCAACATCCTTCCCAGCATTTTCATTCCGTGGTCATTTTAGTAAATTACGTAGACTGATGTTATCAGAGCTTATATTTTAATATAACGACGAATGCCGTTTAAGCTATGGATTTGCTAAAACCCTATTACAGATGTCCATTATAGGTTCTATTGTAAAACTTCAAAGTGTATAAAAAATTGTACGGATTTTATAAACAAATTTTAATCTTTGACATATTTGACCTGGGCATTGTAGTCACGGTCGCCCTACACCTAAAAGTTTTGCCGGCCTAAAAAGAAATGATGCAGTCGCATCATATACTCCTGTGGGAGACATAATGTCTCAGACATTGCTATAAGAACACGTTAAAAACATATATCATGCAATTTTAGTAGGATGATTGTTAAGTGCATCCTTTACTGAATCTGTTAATCTGATCTGCTATCATTAAACAGTTTTACTAAGGCTTCTATTATAGCTGTATCCTTGTAAGTTAACATTTTGAGTTACTCTGTCTGCGGCGAAAGATATTCCGCTACCACAGTTGTTATATCAAATGCCTCTACATGCCACGTGACGTTATATTACGGCCTACGTGACGAGGCTATGTCCCGTGTTATGAAACACTGTAACTTAATTGCCATGCTACATGCGGCAGGTCTGGGATGATCATTCCTTGTTTTTATAGGACTTGCTTAGATTGAAATCAGGACCTAATATCTAGAAATATATTTTAGGACAAAGTTTATGTGAGAAATGTTTCTTGAGTAGATTCAGTTGTTTGTTATGTTTCAAGAGTCTGTGTCATTTCGTATAAAAGGAACATGAACTTTGTAACGTTTACATTCAAGACATGATGTCTGCCACATTGAAACAATTTTGATATGTGGAATCGCGGCCAATTCAATCAGTTATAAATCACATGATAGGTTGATCAACAAATCATAACAAACATTTCCCTAACCCACTATATTCCAAATAACTAAGAGAACATTACATTAACATGCCTTAAAAATTGATCCAAATTTCCCTACGTAACTTTAAAACACGCTAGCCCCATTTATCTTACGATCTCATCGAACTTGGAACTTAATTTGTACAAGAGGGACCGTCCGAGCCAGGTGACCGCGGCCCAACCACGTGATTAGGGCACGCCGTAAACATAACCGCCACACCGCTGTAATCACCGCACTCACCACCAGGGCTGTCGACCTACAACCGCTTCAATCTAACCAGTATTGTCTTCATCGATGTAACAAAAATTGAGAAGATAGGTCTTTGTTTTATGTACCCGATAAACAGTTTTTTCCGGAAATCCCCACGGATAAATCCTTATCAGTGGGGATTGTTATTCTTTTTTCCAAAACTCCCTAATGAGCTGAGTTAGTTTTATTAGTGGGGATTTTGGCCACTAGAAGGAATTTGTCGGTGGGAATGTCCGGAATAAACCCGATAAAAGAGCAGGCGAGCCACGTAACGATATTTGGTCATCGCTGCTCATTGTCACGAGCAACACAAAAGCATCACCGATGCGTTATCAAGAAGCTAGAGAAAAAGGAAAGTTCGGTTGTACTGTTTTATTTATGGTCAGTTGACTATAAGTAACAGCTCATTGATAGAATCATCTATTTTTAATGTTTGTAATAAGCTTAAAGTATTTTTTTTTAATATAATGCGTCCTCTTTCTTCTGTAATCATGTTACTTTTTAACCTAAGTTTTGGTTTTTGTTGTTCGTTATGGTGCTTATTTCGCCAACCCTACTCAGTCAACACCTCGGCCGCTCCGCTCGAGGCGCGCTAGTGCTGCCACGGACACGGTTCTCAATCAGAAAGCGCGGTAACGCGTTATTTAATAACGCCTCCATCCTATATCTACAGTGCATCTATAACCAGCGCCACGCTTACTAATATCTGGACACTGACGCCGCTCCACAAACTTAAATTATATATTTCGCTGTCTATAGCCATCGATGAAATGGAGCTTTTAAAACAGATAAATGTACCTGTTTGTAGTCATCGCGTTCAAAAAAACATAATTTAATTTTGTAATATCCAGCGCTTTATAATAAAGTTTAATGCCTTCATTTACATTCGTCAATTCGGCTAGCTAAATGTCTAAATGCGTAAATTTCAGAAATAGTGATTATTACTAATTATATTCCTCTCACGTGGTATTTTACAATTAATAAGCCTTTACTAAAAATCCAGCAAAACAGCTACTATGTATTACTAGTTAATAATTAATTTAATATTTTTTTGTACAAAATAATAACAAATATTAACTCCTTGACATTATAATACTTAAATTTATTCCCACAATCAGCTAGTTGGGGTTACTTGTAACCGTTTCAGCATATGGTGACAGGTGGGGGCCTCCTTACTCACGCCACATTGCAAATAATTAGCCAAGCATTACAACTTGTTAACTAAAAGTTTTAACTTAAGCACGGAAACGACTTACGTTAAACGACAATCTTAGCTGTACCTTCGTTTTCGTTGTCCTTTGTCCGATAACGGAACAAAAAGGTAAGGACTCCAAAAATGTATCAAATTACTTCCGAGAACGCTCCAAACTCGCTCGCACTAGAAACCAATTGTTCGTCCACAATACGGTCGCTTACTTCATTAACTTGTTTATGTTTGAACCAATATTAAATTATCAACGGCGAGCGGCCTCGGCGGAAATCGAAGTGAATACGTGCCTAATATTTAGCTAAATTACTTCCTCGGACAAATGTAGCCCCAGCAGTCGAAAACAAAGAGTGCATTGTTTACAAAAATGCACGCGAGCCTTGGAGTTAATGCTTGTCTTAGTAATTGCATGTGTTTCGAATTTGAATTGGAAGTTTTGCTTGGCAGGTGCGTTCACTGTCGAATGATTTGTTTTGAGCTTCATCCAAGTTCATAAGCGGATAATTTCGGACTGATTTCGATATTAGACTTAAATTGAATCTTCGTATATATTTGATTATGTTTTCATTCATCGAAGTGAAGAGATATAAACATTGCCAAATATGCATATTTAATTAAAAAGTTGCTGAGAAATTAATATTTTCATTGATTCATCGAACGACAAAACGATTTTAAAGTCACATAGTGCATTTAACTTTTGGTAATATCCAAATGAGTGTATTAACAAGGTGATTTTAATTCATAAGCGACCGGCCACAAAGCGGTCTCTCCTCTTCATTAGGGTCTACTCTAGAGCGGAATAGTGATGAATTTAGTAGCCAACCCAAGTCTGAAGTTATTTACACTGACTTTCAATATGACTTAACGATAACAACCAGGACCGACTTTTGCTTAACTCGGTCGATCATTTAGGATCGACGCAAACTGCCGGATTACGAGCGCTTCGACAGACTTCGTCAGGGTTAATTACTGTTAACTATATTTTTTGCTAGTGGTCACTAACGCGGAAAGGCAGTAAAACGTCCCTGTCGCTATAAATATTACGATAAACATCACCCACTTAACGTCACCTGCCAGAAGTGGGACATTAACACGTTTGTTTAGCTAAAATTTTTAGTATTTTTCGCAATGTTGCAGCCGGAGCGGAAATCCATATCTCAAGTCGTTAATGGTACAGTGGTTAACGACTAACTCGCTCAAGGACTGTGTACAATTATCACGCATACTAATTACGAGCATTGTAATGAACTATCTTCTAGTGGGGAAAAATTACATTTATTATGTTATTCATGCAACATTCAGTACTCAACAACTTATGGTTTAGTTAGTAATCTATGCAAAATGATTGTTTAATTCAATTTGGGACCTAAATTTAATTTACAGCTCAAAGGAATTAAGTGAGTTTAAACGTTGAAAACGTGTAAATTATTTAACTGCCGAGTTGTCAATAAGATAAATAACAATGGAAAATATAATTCCTGTTATGTTTTTGATGTCTTTTTAAAACTGTTTCGTAAACTTTCTCTTAGCAAAGCAATAGTAGCTGAGAATTCATCTGGGGTTTAACTTAATTGCCATTGATCGGCGAAGTAAATGACAGGAACTGTTAACCGGAAACTATTTAAAGCAATTAAGTGTATATTATAAAAATAAAATAAAATATATTTCTTGTATATTATTTCGGATATTTATTATTTTAAACGTCCGACTCAGTTACGGTTCAATAATTTCATAAACATCCTTTGTATTTAAAAAAAGTATGCCAGGGTTGCGTGTGGTGTAACCGCCGCCAGACCAACGTACCAAAACCCCAAATGAACTGTCTGCATGCCATTGCATGCAATTTACATAAAACATTGCCAATCCTAAATATCCTTTAGCAATATCCGTTCCCAGGGCAATATTATTAAGCGGTCGCTAAGTAAATTTATGGGACATAATCAAGGGGGGTCAAGGTTGGGTGCCCCCGCGCCCTCCCATTGTTCCTTCCTCCGAACAATTGTGACAACATCCTGTCTGACACACGAACAAAAACGAATTAATTAAGTAGATAAGCAAATGTTGAATTAATTAAAAACGACAATCCACTGTCTGGAAATGTTGACGCCGTTAACCGACGCTATGATAAAGGACAATTTGAACACAGAAAATACCAGAATGAAAATAAAGTGTTTCTATCTCTCGGGCTCAATAACGGCTATAATAAAAGTGTTATAATTATTGTTTATTTATTGCAATAACACTAATGTAATTGTCTACAATAATTCAGTGATGGTGACAATTGATATTAATAAGTTAATTTACATTCTAACGCTAGGGGATGTGAAGTGGTCATTTGCATAGTATCACATGCAATTCATATAGAATGTTTTTATTTAGTACTGTTATATACTAATTTACAATCAAATTGAATTATACCCAATAAAACTTTCATGAACACACACCGAAATAAGATCTAACACAGACAAAACCCAAAACAAATAGTCACGTAAATGTTACAGTATATTGACCGAGCCAAGGAGTGAACTCGGGTAATTACTAACAGCGCCGTTGATAAGATTTATAGACGGATTCGAATGAGTTTTATTGTATTATACATTCTTATTTAGAATTAATCGAAATGGCATTTCAAGTGTTAAAAACAATTTACTAGCGCTTTCGAAGTATTTTTTAACTAATGGAAACCTGTTTGCCAGAAAAATTGTATTTTTGTTTTCCATTTTCTTTTCACTCTAAAACATCCTTCAAACAAGACTTACAAAATACAAAATTTCCCATCAAATCCAACATAAAACCTATGTTTAATCTATAATACACCATCAATAATCCTATTCTCCTGTCATATTCTGCGTGTAGCCTGCAACTAACTTGCTGTTACGCAGAAACAGATCCAGTTCGAACGGCCTGTATATAATTACCAGTAGATCCATCCCGCGAAGCCCGCGGGGTGACAACATACCAACTGAGTTAACTGCCTTATTGAATGTTGCTTAACTACTTAAAGTCTCATCATATGCGTAAGCTATGAATAATATAACGGCCATTATTCCCACTGAACCTTCACTCGACGCTTTGAAATTACGCAAAGATTTTCATTACGTTCTTAAAATTATATTCCTACGTGATTCCATTAGTTGAAATTCGACTATTACTCGTATTATTACTAAAAATTTGAGGGAAAATATTTTCCCTAAGTTTTATTTCAAAGAGAAAATTTTGTTAATGAGAATTTTTTGCAAACATTTTTTTAAGTATTGTTGCGAAGTGTCCTGTACACACATGCGACATTGTCGCATCAACATTTCGTCCATATATATGGATTAAGCTTTCCATACAAATTTCGACCATCAACATCGACATTATATGTGTGAACAGCCATTAAAACACCGGCAGGGTCCAAGGGAATTTCCGATCCAAAAACTGTGTACTACTCAAACTTTACAATGACATTGGGTGTGTTTGCATGTTTTTACACTTAAGATATTTTTCCTCTTGATATATACCAAAGTAATGAAACCCGCCAAGAACAAACCATCAACATTTAGCGTAAAATTGTTTGTGTAGCTTTTAACACTGGCACCTGAAGTGAGTCGTAGCATCGATTCTATTGACCTCCGCACAATGTTGACGGAGTATATAAAAAATCTGTGCAAATTTTATAATACTTTATTATTTATAAGTTTTCATTTGTATTATAATGCACTACGCCGAGCATGTTGAAATATTTCCTTTGATAGTTTGTTTTTCCTGTTTCTATTACTTCCGACTCAAATATTTGAAAAGCCATACGGACAGTACTTAATTATAGTACTGAGTATTGTATTTACAGCGTACCTACTAAATTATGTCATTCTATAATAATGTTTGAATCTATACTTGCATCGTTTCTTTGTAAAACTTTCAATTAACGAAAGTGCAATTCAACAACTTTTGTTACTTTCCATAAATGTATTAATAACTATAACAAAATCGGTTATTTTTAATTATGTTCATGTTGCAGCTAGTTTAGTTTTGTACAGGTTTCTTTCTTTTATTCATTTCGAATTCCATGCAAAAGCGATTCAATGCTAATCACTTAAAAATAGCCTCATTTAGTCCTCAAATGGTAGGTAATAATTACATCAATTACACGAGTGATAAATGTTCACTTAAAGTTTTTATAAGCTATCAATCAGCTGTTACAACTATATAATATAAGAGGTACTGTATTCGTTTGCAACTTCCAAATATTTATATTTTATTATTCAACCGTCCGTTTCTAAAGCGATAACGGAAGTACCGTCCTAATTGGCGTGACGCTGTCGATAAATGCTCTTATTCTATTCGTATGTCCGCGATAATTTGTTAAAACCTTGGACCTGATATTGTTTACCGTCTATGGCAATTTACGTCTAAAATTCGATAAGTAGAACGATACATATGTATATACTTGGTACAAATATTTACAAATTGGTTTGTTTCAATCGCTTAGCTATATTTTCTCGGTACTAATAATAAAAGATGATTACTAATAAAATATTTGACACGGTGTATAAAAGACGACCCGCGTGGCGTAATGGTCACGCCGGACCGCCGTTTGAAGGGTCCTGGGGTCGATTCCCAGCGAGACTGAAATTTGAATGATGAATTTAAATTTCTGTTCTCGGTCTGGGTGTGTGTAAATGTCTTTTATTGTGTTGTCCATGGCACCCACGACATAGGGTGTCCTAGTGTGGGGCTATGAGTGTGTGGCTTTGTTTTATTTATTATTTATTTTAAGTTCAATAATCATAGTGTAAGAAAAATGCTACTAATTAAATTTTGTTTGACAAATGAATGAATTATGACTAGGTAGCTATACATGCTCGTCGAATACTTTCTTAGTAGAGATACTGTGTAAAGTGTTTGGTAGAATACAGTCTTTAAACTCCGTGTAAGTATGCTAAACGGGTGGTGTTTGATTAGTAAGACGGTCTATCTTTAATATGAATCTTATTAGAGCTTTGATTGTCATAGAACAAATTTACAACCATTAGAATCCTCAGAAGCGTCAATAAGGCCTATACCCCATCTCACGCCAGAATTCAATAATCATTATCTCTTGCGCTTTTATCTCCAT
>DWJN01001816.1:0-16798 GCA_018248895.1 Carystus phorcus | reverse complement strand
ACACGCGTCGTGTATACGCGACGTCGACCCTGATGTGATCGAGTGTTCGTGTCAAATCATTGTGACGTTAATTAATTTTTATGTCAGCAATGTGTGATATTGTGATTTTTTTGTGTAAGGTTTGATGTACCTCAGGATTTAGACAAGCTGTTTACAAAGTCTACATGTATCTTGAATTTAAAACATAATTACTTTTTAAAGTTTTTTTGCGATTACGGAATCGTGCTAAATGATGTGCTGTTAGTGCGGTTGTTATCGCTTAATATTAGAGCTTCATTAATTCACGATCATGTCAACGCATTATAATTGTATGCCGCGACATTAATTTCATGCAAAACAAACACGACGCGCGATAAGCAGCCGGTGAGAGGCGGGCGGGGCGCGGGGCGTGGGGAGGGGAACGCCGAATTTCTCTTATCAATCGCTTAGCGCGGCTCAAGGTCGTCCGTTATCACTCGCCTTTTGTATCAAATTCAGACGGATTCGTTCTGTGATTTTCGCACAAAAATCCACATACTGACGTACTTAATCCTAATAGACTCTACTTATAAATTGTGTCAATGCTTGGCTATAGTCAAATTAGTTAAGGGTACTGTCCATTAGTAGCCGAATGTTGGTTGGCAAACTTCACATTCTCCGAAGTGTAAGTTTTCTGCACATAGATTTCATCGACCTAGGCGAGTCTTAATCATTTTCAATGCATTATAATTACTAAAAATTAAGGGACTCAATCTGCTAGTATGTTTGTTAAAAGTAATTTCTTTATTTTGTTTTAAAACCTTGTTTATGCTTGCTAAGGAAATAGTTATCGTTTACCTTGATATGGCTGCATTTAATGTATGTGTTTTCAAAGAGAAAACAGTAGAATATCAATTTTTTTTAATTAATTTGACCAAATTTTTAACTACAAAAGTTGCGTACATAATTTTCTGATAGTGCCATATGTTTGTCAACTCTCATTTGTTCTGCTATGACAATTATTCTGAAACTTGTAACTAGAGTTCAATAGCGAAAAAATAGTTCAGGTCGAGATAATGATGACGACATTAGACTTGATTTTTATTATTTCTAGAGAAATTTTAAATACGTAACTTAAATCTAATGGATTATTATTCAGTATCACATGTTTATTTCAGACAAACAGTCATAAGGTAATGCATACAATCGGATAACTTTTCGGCTACTTATAAATATTTAAGATATTACGTTCTAGTACTGAGCTACGTATGTTACGACTTCAGGAAGTGAAAATTGACAATTGTTCGTTTCGTTCGTCATAAGTAGGACGACGTGTCTGAATCCTCTGGTACGTATAGGTACAAGAACGCGGTGTTGTTAGTGTGTATATAATTGTTTACTAACGCAAATCGGCTTTAGTCTAGTGTGCTATGTAGATCGCGACCTAGTTGCGCGTGATTGAGGATAAAACAATATAAATAGCTCGTCAACGCTCGGACGTGAGGCGAGAGCGTTATAACTAGTGCGTTTTGAACTGGAGTGTAGTGATAGTGTGGTGAGGTGATAGTGGTGGTGTTTGTGTGATGCGGGCATGATGCGGCACGCGGCCAATGCTGCGGCCGCCTGGACAGCGCCCGGGGAGGTCTGGGAGTACGTCAGCCAGCTCGTCAGCTCCTACCACGATCAGCACGATTGTCAGGTATTCACCTGAGTTGATGATACTGAGGCTATATTAAACGCCGTAAGGTTATCTACGTAGCAAAATTCGCCGGTTCAATTTTCTTCTTTTCGGATAATATTTGATGACGCTCTAGTTTATAGGCGGCCATTTACTTGTGTGCTTTTTTTATAAGTTGGTTAAATTTTAGTTTATTTTTAATTAAAAGCTTTTATTCAATCACTGAAATATCAAATGAAAGGGGCTTGCTGAAAGTAACTTGAAAATTAAAGTGACGTCAGTCAAATCTGATATGGTGGACTTCTGAAGATGGCGGACTTTTTATGCGGATTTTTTATGCTTTCTTACAGTATGGATATCAAATCAAAAGATACAAAAGCGAGTTCAACGACGCTATAATCCATCCAAAGATAAGCATACAGTAAAAAATAAATTAAAAGTAAAAAATGTTAATTAAAAAATAAAAGGTTTTTATTTAAATATCTTAAAAATAATAAAATAAACTTTTCCTTTATAACTTTTACTGTCAACATAATATAATGTTACATAAATATTTGTCTGATTTGACTTAAATACATTATTTATGTCTGAAAGTGATAAATTGATGACGATGGTGTAAGGTCACGTGCAAAAAAATGTGCAAATTAGCAAGTGTCAAATGAATATACACACAGAAGGTACAATAGAAAGTACCTAAACAAACATTGTTTCCAAATCTATAGCTATGAAGTATGTATTCGTCTTTATCGGCCCATGATAAACAAATATATACATATAGGTACGTAATTATGAAACAATTTGATGGTTATGTAATTTTGAAGCAACATTCGTTTACTTTTGCACCGTTATGTGTTTACATTAATTAGAAACTTGTCGATGTATACATTTCATTGGTCGTGATTTGATACCGTAGACATGAAAATGTCGGGGCGACCCTTGTCTGGTTCGCGCGGCATGCATGGCCACTCTGCCGTATCAACAACAACACTCTGACTCACGTCTATTAGCGCCTCTTGTAATTCGCATATTAGCATTATTCATGCGCGAGACCTAGTTAACATAGTGTGATAGGTCTCTCGTTGCATACCACACGGCGTGCAGATACCGTGGTCCGTTCAAAACGGAAACTGCAAATATATTTTACTGATACGATATTTATAAACCCGGATGTGGCGTCAATCTCATCCGATAAATAAGTTGTGACGTCAATCCAATTAGATGTTAACTGTAGCTGGCTGTTTCTTATGGGAAGTGCTACACTTTCCGCTTATTTGAATCGAAGTCACGCGGATTACTGACGGAATGTTTATTTATGTTGCGTTGTTATTTTACGGGTGTGTAGTAATTAGTGTTAGTGATCGTTGCAGCCGTAGATTGACGCTTAGACGTCTGTGATATATTATCCGAAGGTCATAATATATTACTAGATTTTGCGCACGGAAGAGTTGTTTCACAAAAGAAAATTTTATAAACATTTTAAACTATTCGGCGTTCGATACCTGAACAATTAGCCGTTGAGGATTTTTGAGAAAGACATTTTAGCTGCAGAAGAATAGAATTGGAGTTATTTGGAACTATAATCTATCACTCTCTATCTCTACTCCTAGTTTCCTTGCAATCGGTCACCCAGAACGTTCCGTTTTGGTGTGGTTGAGCTGGAAATATCCTTGAAAACTTTCGCATTTATAATTTGAAGAAGAAAAGAATCCATCCATTCAAGTTCATTTTCTGTATTTTCTGCACCCATTTATATATTTTAGTCTAGTTCAAGTTAGTATGGATGCTGCTACTCTGGGAAACAGATTTAACGGTTTGCTCAAAAGTATTAACTACCCCGAGAATCACAATATCACAGAGTAATGTTTTATATGTTATATTTGCAGATATATCGTGTCTTACTTTGCAACGCAACAAACTCTTGGTCTTATTATTCTTTTGTTGTGTTGTCTCACAGATTTTAAACTAATAGTACATATATCATTTTATTTCAAGTATAAACAAGTCGTGGTTCAAGAAACATTAGTTGTAATGATATATGTATATGTAAATGTAATTGTTATTAACTCGCAAATAGCTACTTACATTTGTTACGGAACGCTGCACTCTTTAGTCTCACGCTACTCGAGATGTTGCTATAAAATGTTCTTGGTGTCACGAGGACACTTATTGAATGGGTTATTTGAATTTCATGTCTGTTCTGTAACTTTTTAAATATAAACTTTGCCACGGCAGCATTACTATACCTATATATGTAATGGTTTATTGATCCCTTAGGATTCCAAACATAGTATTCCAGATGTTGAATTTTTCTTTTAAATTATACTGTCGCGGGTGCCGTGATCAGATACGATTAACACAATATACGATTGACCCAAGACCAAACCCGGGACTCTTAGTTCAGCAGATTCGTTACCTGAATCATCGGTCGTTAGGCTTTTCTTTACAATATTTGAAAGCTTTATACTAACTTTTTATAGGTTAGTTTAATATATATGACTAAAATAAGAACAATACGAAAATACTTAGGTATATAATCACGTGGAAGTTTTTTAAATCATCAAGTCGGTTACGCCCTGTTAATGCGTCGACAGTTGGCGCCCACGTGGTCTATTGAAACGGTACACGCTGGCGTGATTTTAACATTTGGATGCATCATTGGATCGATCATGGGTGACGAAAGACTTATAAGTTCACAGTAGTTCGACTGACATCAAGGAATCTTTGAAGTATTCAAACGATTGTATATTTTCGTCACATACATATATTACTTACTTATTTATTAAATAATCCATTGGGATTTGACAAACTCACATTCATTTGTGATATCTTCATTATAGTAATTTAATCTCCGTTACAACCAAATTAATGCTTTGGCTGATCGTTTATTTTTTACACTATTAACGCTTTGAGCTATCTTTCTTTTATTCAAAGTTGCAAATTGTTTCGTCGTATCGTCAATATGACTTTCATAGACGAGCCACCTTATGTAAATGGTCACCATCGCCCATCGCTATTAGTAACTAAAAGTAACAAGGTGCGTTGCCGGTAACGAAAGACAATACATACTGGTTTTTGAGCCTTAGGTACTCGAGTAGGTAATGGCATTTAAGCTTGACGTAAGCTTATTAGATATTTATCACTCTTTGATATTAATTTAATATGTATCTTGCCTATTACACCTGTTCAACATAGTTTCATTTACATAATCTAATTGTTCGTACAAGTTATCAAGAATATTCTGAACATTATATTGACCTTGCTTCGTCAGATAATATTATAATTTCGACTTTATCTATTTCATTTCGCACCTATGTAGAAGCTGTTTATGGCGTTTTTATTTTCAAGAGATCTAACAACCGGTTCGGTGATTCGTGTCGAATATTTTAAATATCTAGGTGTTATATCAATGTTTTGTAGCTTTATCCTGCTAGTGTCCATTGATCTTATTATCGAGATGCTGGATATACATCTCCACGTAATAGACTCATTGATCAAGCTTGCTTTTGACCACTTTGACCGTGAAATTGTGGTCGAACCAGCGTGACCGTGTCGCGTGCTCATGCAATGAAACTCAGCGCGTATTTGCGTTATTTATTATCTTTCGCATAATCTCATAAAATGTAATGTGGATCATGTTAGTATTGTATTCTGAATTTATTCAAACATGGACGGGTTTTTGATTCTCGACTGTATACTGATTAAATGAGTGATTTATTCACTATTCAGAATTCATTAACACGCTGATTCTGCCGTGAAGTCCAATGGTGTTACGAAATGATTGCTGTTGTGGTCAGCAATTGATCTTATAAAACGATACGATGATTTATTTTAATTATAAGGCTCTGTGTATGTCGTTTTTCGTGTTATAGTTTGGAAATTGTCTCCATATAACAGTTAAATACTAGGTTCCATTATGACTGCTTAAATTATGATAAAAGCTAGAGTTTATTTATATAAAAAATATTAAGATGGGTCAATCAGTTATCGGTTTCGGCATAAACTTTGTTTTTTGAATTCATCAGATAGCAATAGGACCAACAATATATTATTATGATGAACGGATATGGCGTTCCATATTAAATGTAAGTATTAAGCAGCATAATTGAAAGTAAACAGCGCAAGTGGTTCGAACATTGGACTCTCATATATGAAGTAGAGGTCGAGTTTGGAACCTACCTGTGAAGTCATTAGGATAGAGATAACGATTTTAATAACAATTATACTCGTTACAGTGACTTTCATATCAATAAAAATTTACATTGTATAATAAATTTATTAATGAAACTTTTTCTGATAAAAGTATTATTAGAATAAGTTTCTTAAAACTCATTTAGCAAATTATAAAAGATGTGAGTGATTGCAGTTAATTTAAATCGGTCTTGAATAATAAAAATTCCATCAAAACACATCATCCGAGAACGTTGACGCTTTTAAACGTCTTCGAGTAACCGGTTAATTTTTTATCAAAGTATAGATCTCATTTTATGTCCGGTTGCTCGTTTGAGTGTCTATTGCTATCAATAAACTTTTGTAACGATCAAATCGTGATGTCATTTCTGTTTTTTCAACAATAAATGTAACTGGACGAAATGATAAATTGATGCGTATCTGTTTGACTTGATGGGTTTCAACTATATTCTTTGTTTGCAATCCATGAAACATTTCACAGCTTTCTTGGGTTTTATTTGTACAAGTGGATTCTGTTCAATATTAATTGTAAAAACATGAAGCTCGCGTGAATTCCGACAGTGAATTAATTAAGCTTGAGAGACTGTATTTTCTTCACTCCGTTCTTGGTCGATAATACGTCATCAATAATTATGCTTTTAGTGTTGCTGATGTCCTTGAAGGACGGTGTTCACTTGTAAATAGGGTGATCGTGCGCGTTTCTCGTCTAGGTACTTAAAAAAGGTATTCCGCTGCAAAATAAGATGTAAGCGTTGATTGCAGTTTGCGTCAACTAAAGCAAGCAACCAATTAATTGCTTTTTTTCTAGAGACATTTGCTGCAATGTCACCACACCTGCGAAAGTTTTTATCACGTAACGAGTTCATTATTAAAGAAAATAGAGGCACGTTGATGTCGGACCTACGACTCGAGCCTGATTGATGTGTCTAAAGCCCTACCGGTCTTATCTCGGCTACCTAATAGCTTTAACGAGATTACGGTATCTGCTTATTCACATCAATATGTACCTTATTATTGAGGGATATTTCAATCAATATTGTATATTTTTTTTGCTGCATCTGGATTATTGAAGTTCCTCATTCGATTTACAATATACTCACTATCTCCGCAAGTAACAGAAATAGAACGGGGCATGTATAAATCAGCAGCCATCGTTGTATAAATGTAGAGAAAGTGTATACATTTTGCTTATTAAGCTGTACATTGGACGTGCCACCTTTATTTAATAATTATAATCCAATATCAACGCTCCTAAATGTTTTAGAAGATAATTTATTACAGTTATTGATGTAAGATGCGAGTGCGATTTGAAAATTAACTAAAAATGTCTATTCGGTTCTGTGCGATTTAGTTATTTCGTGCACGTTGAATATACGGTAATCGATTTTTATACGATATTTTTTACTCACTATTGTAAGTGGCTTGATTGCTATCGTCTCTAATGACCGATTCCGCAAGTTGTCTATGGTTTATTTGCTGTCGATGACTCATTGGCATAAGTATCATCTAATACTATCTAAGATCTCTTTGATGTTTTATCTTCGACTTCGTTTAGAATATAAATTTATTATATTCAAGTTCTGTTCGAGGCAATTATAATAACTAATTACCCACGTACATGCTAATAATCTTTACGTATTTAATTATACAAATTAAAGAGTTTTAAGAATAATCTTTCTCAATGGAATTTTGCAAATTGTGGTTGTTTTATCAAAGCATTCAGGTACCACATTACTAACGATATGTTAAATAAATTTCGTAATTTTGAATGTGTACCTAAAAGTCCTAAATTCTGCAATGTCGCTGATAAATCAATGACACGCAGTCAGTTAAATCCGGCATGTCGGTGCGCAATAATATCCATCAATTGCAGCAATATGAGTCGAATGCGGTTATTTGGCAGGCGGCAGGCGGTTCACGACATTTAGCCGAGAGGTGCATGCCTACATTAATGCCTTCACGACGTAGCGGTCGTATTGCATTTTGCGGTATTTGACGAGTGTTCAATTTGCAGACGCGCTTATGACGGCGGGAGGCGGTGGTAACTTAAACCGGTTGGACACCTTTGTCGCGTCCACTGCCGGCTTTAGGTGACATTCGCAAAAAGTACGCAACTGCATGCACAACATCGCCGGATTCTTAATCGATGCTTTGATATGGAACTCGAATATAAACGTACGCTTCTAAACTGGATCATTATACGAGGCATTGATTTGCTTCGCCCCGAGTTGCTATTAAACCGGTTGGACTCTTGTCTGTGAACGTAGACGATTATAGAGTCTTGTCCTGTGAATACAGACGAACGCATCGCATTCCCACTTGCCAGTGGACAGATGGACAGTAATGATTCCATTAAAATAACCAGCGTGAGCCTCTTAACCATCCGGGCCTACGAAACGCGTTCTCTTCTGATCTACGAGTATGGCATTAGTTATTACTATAATGTAAATTGCGATAGAAGCGTTATAAGTGCGTACGTAGGTGTAATGCATGCAGCGAGACAAGTAAAAGTAGTAAGGGAATGCAGTTGGATTGTATATGAGTGAGTGCATTCGACACGTTGCGCACTCGCCCGACTTGGTCACATCGATTTTATGCACCATTGCTGCAAGCTCATATTCAATCGGCCTCTTTATAAATAATTCGCCGACCCTCATACGGGCTTGTTGTATTAATAATAAACGCGCTCAATCAAGCTCTTCATGTGCCAATTAAATATTTATAAGGGTTATACTCTTCTGTATTTAGTAGTGTCTTACAAGTTTGCAGGTTCTGGTTTTTTGTTGTGCCCTTTTTTGTTCTTAAATACCCTTTATATTAATTGTTGGCATCTACTCAACTTTTATTTTTAAATAACGGTTAAGTTGTGAAATTCTTGTCGAGTTGGATATGCAGGCTTAAAACGTGCATTTTGCTCACATTAGAACCGTCTCCTCTTGGCGTATAACTTTGAAATATTGTTAGATTTAAATGAGATGCGAGATATATCTGAATGTCTAGGAACACGGATTATTGCGTATTAACGGCACGTCGTCGTGAAGGGCGCACAGGGAATCGGGATAAGCCGGTCCAACGGCCATCTTAGCTTTTGCGTCGTTTAATAAAGCCCCTGCGACAACTGCACGCCTTTGTAGGGTTGACTGCCATAATGCTCGTTATAAGTGAGTACACAGTGCACTACTTTATATAAGTAATGCAAGTCCTTGCTCCTTTAACCAGTCCTGTCATAATCTCCCATTTGCTTGAAATTTATTCACGATGTTGACATTTATTGAAGTTGTCATATTTTATGATTGTAGTAGTGTTTTGTTTTGAAATTGGTCACAACTTTGTTTTGAGTGATATTACTCTTGTTTGTGGACAATAAAGCATGCATTTTTTAGCTTCATTCTACTTGTGTTTGTTAATTACTAAGCTTGTTAAACTTGGTTTTATTTATATTATTACTGTTCTATTGTCCAGTAGCAGATCATTTCGACAATAAAAATAAATCGTAATTGCTATGGACTGGTTACCAGCACGTCAACATGTACAAAGTAGTAAATCCATTAACATACGTAAATATGCCCACATTTATAATATTTTATCTTAAACATTAATATTTTTTTTATTTGCCGCCTGTTTCGTATGTAGCGAATGATTTTGTATTTCACAATATTAAGTAAATACATTTATAATTCGTTTTTGAAAAATAACTGTTATATTAAATATTTCTTCACTATTTTGTTGCATTAGTCTCAGAAGTTGCAACGATTTAAAACGTAATTTACCTCAATGATACGAGTTGGTAAATGATGGATGAATACAATACAGAAATATGTAGTGTACTGTACATAACATTGGAGGCTATCCAGCCCTAGCTCCCGATCGGGTAATGCAAAACGAGCCTCGGGAATAAATCGTTTACATGGTTGTCGGCGTAAACTGGTCCCGCTGCCTGCCGCGCTCGGTGATACCTCCCGGAGGTAGGAAGCCGTCGGAGATGTCGACGGCTGTCAGGTTATGCAACTGTACGATGATCCGTTCATACCGACTGCAATATCACGTCACCAACGCCCAAATTAACACTACCCTTTAGACACCCTT
This sequence comes from Carystus phorcus, assembly GCA_018248895.1. Lineage (NCBI taxonomy): Eukaryota > Metazoa > Arthropoda > Insecta > Lepidoptera > Hesperiidae > Carystus > Carystus phorcus. The sequence goes on along the minus strand of DWJN01001816.1, from coordinate 6,888 downwards.
GTCAGTCTAAATTACATTTTCTTCTAAGCCAAACACTACCAAGAATTCTGCTTTTCCGCTAACTGGGTCAAGTCATTTCTAAATATACAATGTATTTTTAAAAGACTGCTTCAAATCAACTTTAATTGTAAACCATCGTTCACGATATAATTGCAACACAACTCGAGTGGGATGCGTGTAAAGTGAATCGATCGAGTAACGAGTTAAAGTAAATCGATAACTGCGGCTTTTGCGCAAATATTTAATTTAGCTGCGTAAAGGCAGCTCAGCGGAGCACGTAGGATACCACATCTGATTATAGTGTACGCACAGTGTTTGTATACATTTGTGCGGTTGGTACACGGTGTATCCGTGCAGTGGCGGTCTTATCTCACCATTAGAGTTATTACGGGCCGGTATCTCGCCCATCGCACCGCTTCGATTGTTTCTGAACGCGCCACAAAGCTGCGCGCTACCGCCGTAATTGACCACTGTTTATTTACACGAGGATCTCTTATTTTATACAGCACTCCCGAGCTTTATAATACTCGATATACGCCGCGTTACATACTAACGAGGAAGTATCGCGTTTTATAAATGCTTGTAACTTTTTCAATAAATATCGCAGTCACCTTGAGTGTCTTCAATATCACTCAATTGCTCATAGACAACGACGTTATATTGTCATTATATAGTTTAATCTATGTAGATGTTTATTACAGTTGTAACAATGGAGCAATCGGGTATTTATAGCGACGGAAGCTATTTGATTTTCCTTGTAATCACGTCAAAGTGATGTGTAATTCTTGATAATCGTAATTTGAAAATAACATTCAATTAGCTGTTTTATTATATGATTTATTTTTTCATTTACATATTGATTGGGTCGAGGCATTGTAAATTATACAACGCTCACATCATTTTCTTTGTTAAAAACTTGTCAAGGATCTATTAAATCATAATTGACATTTTCATCCAAATGACAGGTTGATTATTTCACGACTCAATAAACCCGGAACACCTTGCAAAGGTACCTGACAATGTTCACATTCTAGATATAGGTGAGACAAGCGTGCTACTCAACGATCGTATTGAAGCAAATTGTGTTCAAGTCTGCTAAGGGCAACGGTACAGATAGCATCGGTTGATTGCCGCCCACGTACCGCCTTGCGATCGCTCGCTTCTGCCTTGTCACTTATCATTAGCCACTGAATCTGTAATAGCTACGCATTTGATAAGTTGTTTTGTCGTAATAGACTCTACGTCATATAAATCATTGTCTTAACTATGCTAAAACTATAAGTTACTAAAATAGTAATTTCCATTCAATTCGTATTTATGGATTTGACCAATGAAATTCTAATAATTGGCCTTATTTATCGGCACTCGTAGGTAGATGTTTATTTAATAATATCACCGTTAGATCAAGAACAATGGATTGGTGCTCCGTTCGAGCAAAAGAAATAAACAATGAGACCATCGAAAATGGTGACCATAATGTAGCGGCCTTGGGTAACTGTAATTGAATACCGGGATTGGCGACTATCAAAGTGTCGTATCCGCTCAAACGTCTGCTAAAGGGGACAGTTTTTATTTTTACACAAACAAACTATCCACTGGGAAGGTCATCTGTCTCCTAAATCAAATTATACCGATATGAATTAGATCTCTTATGTGACGTTGACTTCAACGATCTAAAACGAGATCACTAAATATGTATTATTCGTTTTTTAATATACATTATTGTTGAATATTCTATTATACGAATAGTCATTGAAATTAGGTATTATATTTAAAGATTACATAACATTTACATTCATAATTTCATCGTATCTGCGTTGTATACAAGTAACTTTCATCACATTTCGTAAATATAATCATTCAATTGTAGCTGTGCTTGGGTGTCCTAATGGAAGGGTTATGCCGTTTATAGGAAGTTTGCAATGCTGGCTAATTGCGGATTGATGATGGATTCAGAAATCATTATGGAGAATTAGTATGAGTAATCACACGGGTTTCCTTACAATGGCTTTCATCACCGACGCAAGTAATAATTGATTTTTAATACACGATTTAGAAGAGGTGCTTCCATGTATCAAACTAGGCGCTCTCATGCGTAGGACCGATGTTATAACCCTGGCTATCACGTTTTTTCTGTTGTAAATACTAAAAGAAAAACACAGGTAACGTGTGAAAGCCCACAATCCGAGGTTTGAACACTCCCTGCACGCTATGTTGGGGTAGGTCAGGCACTCGTATGGCTTCAAGTTGATTGTAGGTGTTACTTTATGATCGCACGCTTCTGCGCGCTACTATTGTTCTAATGGGATTTGGCCCTCTGCTGGCGTTTCTTGTACATAGACCCGTCTTGTTACTCGCCGACTCGAGGTCACGCGTTCAACCTGATCTCGCCATTTCTCCACGCGTTTATGGGAATTGTGTGGACGATAATATAATTTAACCGACCGTTTTATGCCGATTGTTATTTATAGCCGTCGATTGTTTATATTGAGAAGTGCCTATCCACTTACTCCCTTTATTCCAATGACTCTATTTGTAACCGAGTGCGTCAGTCGGGCCGTTTATTCAACGATCATGTTGGTTTGAAAGTTGGCTCGAGTTCTGTTGAATAATACAATCGTGCAGTTTCTTTCGGCGTCAATTATTCTCGAACGGCGTCTTAGTGACTTTTGACGTGCCGTCTCTGTACCGCGTTGCTGTGACGAGGTACTGCAATATTTTACACATGATTAGAGTTGAGCGCACCGGCACTGTATGGCTAAGCAAATTGCGCCGAACGCGACGCGAAGTCACGATCTGAACTTCGCGGGAACCCGGGAGAATTTCTAGAGAATTCCAACGTAAATGCTACAACAGATATTAATGGCGGTATCGCCGCTCTCATACCGGTTCGCGTTTAGATAGCTAATTTAATCGAGACTATATTTCCCATTGAACAGATAATTATTTCATTATACGTTCACAACGAACTTTATTAAAGTTACATTTGATGTGTGTTCATCAGTATGTTAATAAGCGATTAGATCTTTCCCAGGATGTCAGTTATTTCGTCATGACTACAAGTCGGGACTTATCAGCTTGTATTTTATTTAAATTAGACGTCGCTCCTAGGTTAATTATATCCCGTAACGGTTAAGGAAGCCGCAGCCGTATCTTGTCATCGGCGACCGAGTACTGCCACTGAGTCCACATTACTTAATTGAATACATTTTACATCGTACATGTTTGAATTTTTATTATGAATAAGTAATATTTTAATGTAATGTAATGGTAGTGAATTCCAAACTCGAACATAATGCAAATGGAACTTTAATGTTTTTTATACATATGGATCTACGTATCGTGGCAAATTATATCGTAAGTTATGAAACTTTGTGTAGCTGTATGTAGGAAAACAGGTATTTCTTGACAACAAAAATGGAAAAAAACTGCTATGTAAGACATAGTAACTAAAACTCGCAGGTCGTATTTCTAATAAAAATCTTAGGTCTAATAGTGGAAATAGTGCGTAACTGTGTTTTTTTTCTCATGATGATCTCTAAAGTATGAATGTGTACTTACATATTTGGACTATTGGAGAGTACCTCCGAGACCCAATGCTAGTTATGGGAAGCGACGACGTGTTTACCTAAATTACTTGGTTGAATTTTATTATATTTTTAACAAGAATATAAAACTTGAATGAGTATTGATAAGGTTGTTTGGTAGCGGAGCATAACGAGTGGGGGCTACCTAATGCACGAGCTTATAAAATGCATAGGGTCGGTTGTTATTACATGTGAGGTTTTTTGTTCGTTTCGTACCCTAAATGTGAACGCCTTAATTAGGTATGGTTGGGATCTGTAGATAGCGATCGCAGGTATGGTAATGGTTCGTCTAATTCTGAGTCACGGAGGGCTCGGCGCCGGCGCGGCTCGCCGAGCGCCCTGTTCCTGATCCGGAACGGCCGTCTCTCCTGGAAAGAACAAAACAAACATAATTATGTATGTTTAATCAATAAAACTGCAAACAATCAGCTTTATAATCTGCTTCAAAGAAGCATTTAGCGAATGATCAAAGGATCGTTATTTGTAAACGATTGTTCTGGTTGGATACTTTGAAATGTATGGCACATTGATGTGTAAAAATATTGTTTTGTATTACAACAAGTAATATTTACAAGTGCCTGACACTTATTTCATCTGAGGATTAGGAAGAAGTATACTTAGTTGCAAGTTGACATACTGGTTATTCCCTTGAAAACATTGTGTAGAGCTCTATGTAACTACGCAGATTTGTTTCACCAAATCGATAAATAACGGTAAATAATTAAAAAAATAAATCAATAGAAGTTGATTGTGTAACTAGGATTCTTCAAGATACAGAAAAAATAGCACCAATATCATTCACCATCAATGTCTGCAATTTTGAAATGTCTAATCTCTATAAAAAAAGTTTTAAATTTTTGTTATGTAGAGTTTCAAACCTAAATTACAAACATAAGTTTAACGTTTACAACTACTTTATTTAACTATACTTTATTTATTTACAAAATGTATATACACAAAAATATTACCATGATATATGTACGTATCAGTGTTGAAGACAGAAAGCAATTATCATACTCGCATATTGCGGTGTTTGCTTAACAAATTATAGTATTGCGTCATAATATTTGTCAGATTTTTGTCATATCTCATTGAACGGTGGTCAGTCTATTCAACTCAATTTAAACTTATTGAATTTCCATTTATTATGTTCTTCAAGCATGACTAACTAATAATATAATCATATTATGTAATAAGTAATACATTAAGTATATAACATCAGATACTTATTGCGAAACTGAGAAGTAATTACAGACAAATATACCTACGGTACATTGATTGCATATATAGTGTCAAAGTTGACATTTTATCATTGGCATGATTAAACATATTCTTGTTAGCTTAGAAACAAAAAATATAAACACGTTCGAGGATCCGTCCTTCACGAACGATTAGGTACATGGGTTTTGTCCGACAGATTAAAGTATTCATCAGAATCAATTAACATTATTCAATGTTGTATTTGTTTTATACAGCCTTTAGAATGAGTCCGATGAAGCTCGCAAATATTATCGCGTTGTTTTATTTCGGTGTGTTCTCGCACCACTTGTATTCATAACGTGACAAAGCAGCTTAGTGACATCACGTCTCACGAATGTTTGACGACGTGGACGTCTGCAGCCTGTACCTATATTTGCTGTTTTATGATGACTTGATGAGATGACGCAGTTTCCTTTTTTATTAAATTGCCATGTAAGTGTTTATACTGCAACGGGTATCATGGCTTATCTCTCATTAGTATATGTCGAGTTTCAGCTGCTAATAGTTTATATTTATATTTATCGTTCTTTCGTCGTGATATGATCCATGTAGCTGGTTCATAATATCGCTATAAAATATAAAGATGTTGGGTGCCCGCAATGATAAAAGTTCACAATCATATACGACATTGAGGGGCTTGTTTGATTAAAAATTTCACAGCATCAGAGGCCTATGTAGGCTAAGGACATTTTAAACACCCACTTCAAAGAATAATAAAGAAGTTTTCTTAAAATTTGTTTCGCAAGTAATGTACTTTCCAAACTTTATACAGTAAATTACTTTACGAGTCGATTAGTTTCCACGTAATTACTCGTTATTTATTTTTCTACAATAATAACAGACAAGTAAGATTAGTACGTAGGATATACATAGGTATGAATTGTTTTGGCACTTATTATTTTTTTTAAAAGGGTATCTTTAAAAAGCCAAAATAAACACAGCTTTGAATAAAATTTGAGTCACTCTTAATGATGAATGCAAAAGACGTGTACCCGTTCGACCGTGTCAACTAATCATGTTCCCTTTTTGGCTAAGTTAGCGATGTATTATGTATACGTGCATATGTAAAAGGATATTTCGACATCGACGTTGGGCATTGTGATGCAAAATGTACATTATTTTCTGACAATAATTTTAACCAGATGCGCAGAACATCTGTAAACCTTTTGTTTAAAACGCAAAAAAATCTCCATGTAGTTTTAGTACAATTTGTTTCTAATGAGAATTGATATAGGTTGTAGGTACTTCAGTTATCAGCGTGTGATTACTGTAATATTCTATTCCACTCACTACGTCAGTGGCATTCGTCGGCGTCTATGAACCATCGAGATGCGTTTTAATTGAATATGATTAGCATGTGTTTGTGCGAGAAGTGAATCAATATCAGAAGCATGTGCTTTAATTAACCACTTGATTCTTCCAGAAGCTATACTCTAAATAGGTTGGTCTTTTTTCTGAGAAACATTCAAGAAACTGGCCACTAAGAATTAATATTTTTTATTCACGTACGTTTTACTTTGCCTGTGGCGTTTTAACGGTAACATGTAGGAATTGACCGTTTCGTTTCGTTTATGTTTGTAGAGATGTTATAAAAATAAATTTAAATATGGGCATATAAATGCGCGAAATAGTTATTTATGTTAATAAAAAAGTAATTAAACATGTTCATTTTCAAATCATTCCCGTTTCAAAAACATTGTTATTTATCTTTACCAGGCGATTTATAAATTGTATTCAAATAATTCATTTATTCCACAATTTATTATTTCATATGTCTCTTTATACATCAATAAAAGTCCTAAAGCATTATTTAGAAATATTGTTTTAGACCGTTAATGCTAACTTGTCGCCAACCAATTAATTTTCTCGAATACTTACTTTATATTCGACATACTGTCTCACAGTAGCTTATAAATATGTTAACTTAATCAGTGCATTGGCTTTCTCGTGATATCATAACGAACAGATTGCCAGCCAGATACACGATAGATTAAATAATTCCATACTATAGATAATAAAGCAAATTAGAAATTAAAAAATA
>DWJN01001815.1:0-16799 GCA_018248895.1 Carystus phorcus | reverse complement strand
GGCCCCCTAGGACCGGGGACCCGGGGCGGACCGTCCCCTCTGCCCCCCCCCCCCTAGTCCGCCACTGGGTATGAGTATGTTATTTTAATAATTCTTAATTAATGTGTAAACATAGTGTACTTAGTCCTAGGTCTCACCCACCTTACGATATAATAATACCTACTTTTAAAGAAACAACGATGTAAAACAAAAGAAATTGAATATATAACAGATATAAAACAATAAAATGAAAATCTTATGACGTTCATGAATTTATTTGAGAGTGTATAATAAATAGTTAAGGATTTTAGATTAATAAATGATAAACTAACAAGTCATCGTGTGGACTTTGATAACATAATTATCGTGTCTATAGGCACGCTATGGCTTTATGTTTTTATGTGTTACAATGTTTGTTATTTGAATAACAGTATCAAAATGGTGTGAGGCAGTTGAAAAAAATATCCACTTTGCAGTCATTAGCTTGATGACTAGAGCGTTCTAATTTTTAGCCGACTTCAAAAAAGGAGATTCTCAATTCGATCGTATTTTTTTTATGTAAAGCCGACAAACAAGTAGTCAAGCCACATAATGGTAAGTGGTCACCGTTGCTCATGGTACATCACACACATGGTAACACTGTCACGGAACATGGCAATTAATTAAGAAACAGGAGAGAAGAAAGTACTGCCTCTCAAACCCCGTAGCCGGAAAACGACGAATCAGTTAGGAATTCAATCTTATCTTACAAGCCTTTAGTAAAACAAACAGTGTGTGAAAGGCAAAATTAAATGGTAATAATGTATTCTATTAAGTGTGCAATATGCATTGCCTGCGACGGTAATAAGTTAATACTTCACTTTTTTATTTTTTATCCATCCGAAGATTTCCGACATGGCTTAATGATTGTTATTTACCATAACAACCGGGACCAATGGCTTAACGTGCCCTCTTTAAGCACGGAAACTCTCAAGAATTTTATTGACATTAGCGGTCACCGATTCAGGTACCGACCGCACTCGGAATTGCTTAACTCTATCCATCGCATAGGATTAACGCGAGCCGCCGTTATAGACCGGCGCTTCACGGTCAGTAGCCGTTAAACCTTGTTGGTTGCTGTAACAGCAGAAATCTTCCAACAGATGAAGTAACCATCCCTATTGATATATGTATATCCCTACGCTTGTTTGTACCACTCCACCTCAATTTTCCCTGCAAGTTCCCTACTGTCAGAATTATTTGCCTTTAATAAAATCTATCACACTAGATGTTGCCGAATGCATGGGGCTCGTTCACCGGATAAAGCAGTTCACACCACATCGAGGTGGTATTTATAGCAGAGGGGAGCAGCTAGCCGGCGTAATGTAATGGCGTTATAATGGTGTCAAGATCAGCTATCAGTTTCAGGTCATGAGCCTTTAGAGGTCGTAGTGATATCGTATCGTATATTTAGTTTAAAAATTCACGCAATAGTTCTGTAATGTGTTATTGAATGTTGTCTTACAAAAACTAAGGTATACCTATCATCGTATGTGTTTGTTTAATTATTTCTTTATTCGACTCACCTTATAAGGAGTATCAAAGGGCAAACTTTAACGCATTTTTTACCGGTTAAACCAGTTAATTGTGAATAATGCGAGGTAAACGTACGTAAATAAATACAAACAAATAAATAATGAGAGATTGTATAATGAATTTTAGAACTAAATATATCGAACTTCTTTGTTCTTATTTTACCGTTTTTTCTCCTAAATCTTAAAGCATCTTCCCAAAATGATGGTAGAACCAAAAGATGACGTGAATAAGTGTATCCAGACCCCTAGAAATTAACTTTATATTTATACACCTGTACTCATAAGTGATTTCGTATTTGAAACATAAGTATCTAAAAAATATTGAAAAATTCTATTTGTTTATTATTTTGAAGCTCATTAAGATTGGATAACAATAGTAATCCTACTACCTACTGGTAATAATTGTGGTGAAAATTGTTACCCACCGAACTTTTTTTTAAACATATTTGTTAGAAAACTTTATAAACGTTAACAGTGTACCTTCAAGTAATGTCTTCCATGCGTTATCAGGTTTAAACAAGATATTTTTTGAGTATTAATTACAACGCCCGTGAATATTGTTTGGAAAACGAACCGCAACTTTCACAAAGTTTAGGTGTGTTTTAAATGTTACAGCTTAAACCGGGATATTATATAACCTAACAAAGTAAAAGGACGTTTATATAATATGTTTTTTATTGTCTAAACTTGTTTTCTCTGACAAGTATCTCAATATTTTTTATATTACCAAAGAGCAAAGACACACAAACAACACGCGACTACATGGCTGCTAAAAGTCGCAGTAAAGGGCCTAATAGTTGCCAAACTAGCGAGCTATATCGTATTTGTCTAAAATGGTTACAATCATAATAACTGCGACCGAAGCATTAAGCTATTTGACAAGTTTTTAAACCTATTAGAAGCCGAAAAACCGACATACAGTTGTTATTTTTAATTCTGAAATGTATTAAATGTAATGTAAATTACAAATTATTATTTCTACAACCCACCAAAACGTTATTATCAGCAATATTGCGTCTTAATGCTTTCAGTGTCGTCACTTCATTGTGAAATTGAAAATAAAGTAGTGTCGACGATCTGTTATCACCGCGAAATGACGTCATCATAGACACGACGCAAACCGGACCGTTTTGTATCACGTGACCGATGTATAAAAAATTCAATTTTTATTTATGAATTTTTGGATAAACTAATTGTTATTTTCAAGTGATTTAACTGCAGAACGTTTTTAAAATTCATATGTAGAGATGTCTATAGCAAACACTTTATTTTTAATACTGTGAAATACCCAATTGCGGTGACAAAGCAAGCAGCGAACCCTTGCTAAATGGTTTACAATTTACACAGCGCTCGCGTGTCGTATCGACAATGTTTATGCAGTTTAATGAAAATATACCACAATTATGCAAGTTGTTTGGTTTTGCCAACTGTATCGCCTGCACCTGTACTGTCATACCAAGTAGTCGGATATCACTGCTATCATATTATGTTTTATTTATTTATAGAATGACTAGCTTTTACCCACGGCATCGCTCGTGTTCAAGCCTTAATAAACATCAAAAATCATTAAATATTTTTTTAATAGAATGGATCCTATGTCATATAAAGTTATATGATACTCGGTTGAGTAGTTTTAACGTGAAAGCGTAACAAATAAGGATTACAATGTATATGTGTATATGACTACTATTTTTACATATAATTATGTCGGAAATGGCGGTACAGTGTCAACACCGGAACGCCAGCGCCACCTAGTAGCGCTCGATGAAGTTAGAATTGTACCGGAATAATTTTCGACTGGGAGCGCAAGCGGACAGACAGCACAGTCTTTCGTTGGCAGTCGGCAGAGGCGGACGTCTCTAAAATCATCTCGCGTTCCTAGTGCTACGATTACTTGCCTACTTTATTTATTCTAGTAATATTTAATTAAATTCAGTGACTGTAATAAGTTTGATTTGACAATATACCGTGTGTTAAGATCAAGACTGCATATTATTCTCGTGCTAACAGTCACCACGGGAGCCCACAGTAGGTTATCCTGATACAATGACCGAAAGAACGCACCCATCGCCGTTGTATATAATTCTTCTGTTCGTGTGTGTATAATTTTTCGATTTTACGGTTCGAAACAGGTAGAACAGATTTCGTCGCAGAAAGCAAGTTTAAAAGACATGGTCAAATTAATGTAGAAATATTTGATTATTTTAAAAATAACAAAAAGCGCAGTAAAACGGTAAGTTTTCAGAATATTTTTATAGCTTCAAAATGTTTATATTAGTTAGCTCTAAATGTGCGTAAAAAGAGATAGGATAGGAAATAAACTTTTGAAGATATTACGGTTTTCACAGGAATATTAATTAAAATGAAGAAATTATGACCTGTTATAAAACAGAAGCTAAACTCCTAAACGGTTGGATGTATTTTATTGATTTATTTGTGTATAACTGGATTTGTGAACAGTTGAGACTCACAATTCGATCCGTAAAATGTTTATTATTAAACCTTCTGAATTTGTAATGAAAATATTGTTAGGTGAACTCAAGTGATTCGTCTGATACAATGTTTTTAACAACATCAGCCACCATTTACAACTACTTAGATTCTGTTATACAACAATGTTGTATTAAGCTGTGTAAGTATGTAGGTATAAAGCAATTGCAGTATCCACCAATATTTCGTCACTTCACGTCGTGTAACTTAAAATACATTGTAAAACGTTTTTCCGAGATAACGACTTGTAAGAACGCTTTAACGACTTACTAGCAATATTGTAGGCAGAAAGTACTTAACTGTAGTTCACAAAGTAACGAAATTCCACTACATTATTTACTTATTAACGACCCGTGTAACGCAATGGTCATACGGATAGGCATGGGTTCGATTCCCAACGAGATAGATATTTGAATGATGAGTTTTTTTTTTATTAGATAAGTTAATGATTGACGTCAATCCAGATGAAGTGGTGAAAACATTGTGTTGTTCATGACTTCCATGACACAGGGAATCCTAGTGTGGAGCTATAGGTGTGTAGCATTATCTTTATATATGTATATCATTCTTATGTTTGTATGTATGTCACTGGTTTCCTAAACGGTTGGACCAATTTTGATGATTTTATTAATGTGTTTAAATGGATTTGAGAATGGTTTAGTTTCACAATTAATTTTGATAGAATTGAAATCTATACTAATATTATAAAGTTGAAGAATTTTGTTTGTTTGAACGCACTAATCTCAAGAACTACTGGTTCGAATTGAAATAATCTTTTTGTGTTGGTTAGTACAGTTACCGAGGAAGGCTATAAGCTATATAACATAACGCTACCACCAAAAGGAGCTGAGCATTGATGAGAAATATTACAGAGGGACAAATTTTCCAAGGTCATACGAAGTTCGTAAGGTCTTCTAATGTTTTTAGATGCTGCAAATCTGCCGGGATAGATAGTTTATTTATAAATATCTAATATCTAAATAAGTCAAATCATATCCCAAGCAATTCATTTCAAGCAACAATATTAATAGAATTCTAATAACACTGTAATAACACTATAACAGTGACGTTGGTTTTGTTAAAAGCTTATCCAAATAAAGTTTATTGTGTACTACTTATATAATTTTACAATGCAATTGCGTCGGGACTTTGCATTTTATTGACTTGGGTTTCTTACATCTTGATGGTAATAAAATATAAAAGGATATAAAGTAATATAAATAATTTAATGAGTAGTAAAGTTGTGTATTATCTCAACCAATTGTAAAATTGAAAGCATACTTTATACCTTGAGCCAAAGACATAATTAACACCCAGAATCTTCTTTTTAATGAGTTAATGGTAATATTGATAGCAAAACCCTTATGCTAATCCCTTCTACCCGGCGAAAAAGGTTTACGATCCCCTAAGTATACAATAAGGTTAGGAATAATACTGAATAGCTACCCTGAAAAGGCCGCCTTATGCCAAGAAATATTAATGATTTAAAATTTCTAACATTATCAATATCTATACGAACATTATAAAACTTGAAGAGTTTGTTTGTTTGAACCCACCAATCTCAGGAACTTCTAGTTCCGATTGAAAAAATATTTTTATATTGGATAGTCCATTTATTGAAGAAGGCTTTAGGTTATAACCGCTACGTCCAAAAGTAGCTGAGTTTTAAGAAGAAATGTTACAAGAATGGGACAAATGTTCCAAGGTTATATTATTAACTTACACATCTCGAATGTTAAACACTTTAAATCCAAGCGTGTACTTGCAATTGTTATATTTTTCATCAATATCGTATGTATTACCTATTTATTGTATTCATGTAACTGAATCGAAATATTGGTATCAAATTTAAAATGTACTATAATCTATACATATAATAAAACTGTTACCACTGTCTGAACATGGCAAATATATTTAAAAATTCATAATGGTGGGCCTTTATATACGCAAGAAAACTCAAAGCAATGTTTTTTCATTTTCTCTGTTTGTGCACTCTAATCTTAGAGACGACTTATCCGATTTCAATGTAGTTTTAAGGATTATATTCTAATGGGCTTTACGTACAATTTAGTGTTTCTTTTTTCATTTAAATTGGTTAACAAATAAAGAAGTTATGTAAATTTATGTCAATCATTGACTGAGGCGAATCGAAATCGGCCGGCTCTTTGTACTTTATAGGTACCAATTTTACTTGTAATATATGCCCGTAACTCAACATGGATGTTAAATAAACGTAGTTATGCAAAACATTGATATACCTTAACTATGCGAGGAAAATTGTTATCGCAGTGTTTACATAACATAACACGACCACGTAGGTATAAGCCACGCTGAAATCCACTGAACTACAGATTAAAAAGAGATTTAAAGTCATCGAAAACATAGCTATATGCCAAGAAACTATAACTATAAATCGCCAAATATCCAGCAGCATAAATAATCACTTTGTAAATACGAACAAAAAATTCGACTTCAATAATAATTATTCCAAACTCGAAGTTATACGCATTAAGTAAATGAGAATTTATTAGATATTAACTCAAAAACTATTCGTCAAATAGAGTTGCGTTTGCACTTGACACACATTTGGTAGAAAACGCTGAAAATGAAAAATCGCATGTTTTTCCTATCAAGGGAGTAAAGAACATGAGTGAAAAGGAACATTTAAAAATGTTAACTTGTCAAACACTTAAGGGGCTGAATGCCCAATAATCATAAACATGTCGAAAGATACAATTTAAAATACAAGGATATTAAATTTCGTTTTACACGATGTTACAAATAACATTTAACATATAAATTATCACGTAAGGATATGGACATAAGGTTCTATTTATTTTACATGTCGCCGCTAATAAACTAGATCGAACCTCTTTGGATACTTACTTTTCCAATCAAATGACATACGTGCCAAATGAGAAGTGAATAACATTCTTATTATAACATACAATCATTGACATTGAATCATATTTTTATACATTATTTTTGTGACCGTGTGTACGTCACTGAACTCCTAAACGCTTAGGCCGATTGTAGACATTTTTTGAAGTCATAAGTGACACTGAGAATGGTTGCACCGTTGCAGGGTCTACTAATTACCTTCAACTAATTAATGGCCCACTACTGAGCACGGATCTCTCCTCATTCGTGAAATGCTCTAGAGCATACTCCACCATTCTGATTGGTGTTGGTTTACATTTCTTTAATTTTCCCTCTCAAATATTTCCCTACCACATTAGTAGCTTGAGATAACATTTAACTAGTATTACTTTATTTCAAGTTATTAACGACTGTAGTAGATGGTATTAACACGTAGGTTGTTTAAAGCGTACCTACTAATTACTAGTGTATAATCAATTCACAACAAATCAATTTGTCTTGGTTGTTCGATGTCGAAGGTTGCTTTTTGTTTAATGACGTAAATTGATGGTTGAGGGACTTTTCGTGGACAATACTAATAAGGAAAATTAGTCGATATTACCAGCTGTTCTGTTATGCAAGTTGCAGTCGGATAAAGTGCCTTGACTCTTGCTATTTTGGTAAATTTTCAAGCTACGTTGCATCTGTCAGCTACAAACTAGCGTTATTTGTATCAATACTAGGCCAACATCTGCATTGTATGCTTGATAATATTTTGGTTTAAGCCGAAGTGAGCTAGCGATATGTTACTGTTAAACCCATCAATCAAAAATCGATAAAACTTGGAAGGTGTACACTCTCGGAAGTGTAAAGAATGTATGACAATCGTGTATTTTATTAAAAGTAACATTATAAGACGGTGAATTAAAGTAAAATTTCGGTTTGATTTCCGATTGTGGCTAAACTTAAATACAATCATACAAATTCATGTTTTCCTCAACTTTTGTCGTTTAAGTACGTTTTCAACCACTGTCGAATTTTGACCAACCATTCATTCTCTCGTAATTCCGTTCCACTACACAACATATTAATAACTAAAACACTAAGAAAAACTAATATTACCAACAGTCATCAACAATGAGTTCATGAAGTCACAATTGTCCTTTCGTGAGAAAACTACGCAAAAACAGCGAGATAAATCCTACCTTGACGCACATGTTGGGCTCGTTATAATGACAATGTTGTTAGGATGATATTGTCTCTTCGTGGCTTTATTGGGCGATATACTACGCATGAGTAATTTAATCGCTACATGACTGCGGACTCATTTTTATTATAAATAAATAACGCCACACACTCATAGCGCCACACCAGAATACGCCGTGTCGGGGGTGCCATGGACAACTTACAAAGACAATTACAAACACACCCAGACCGAGAACAGATATTTAAACTCATCATTTAAATTTCGGTCTCGCTGAGAATCGAACCTAGGACCCTTCGACTAAGGTCTGGCATGGAGACCATTACGCCTCGCGGGTCGTCATAATTCGTCGTGGTATTAAATTATAAGTTTGACGAACTTAAAGGCACCTAGTTTATAATCGAACACCGACCGAGCAATTAATTTCCAAATAGTTTGCGCCCGATTGTCTTTCATATATTTTTAGATGTACTCGTAGTACGCTGTTTGTGATGATTTACTTCTTAGCAGTTACCAGCCAAATAATAGTGAACATGGTCTAGTCGACGGGTAAGTGCCCTGCAAACAGGACTTGAATTTGCAGCTGAGATTTAAGCAGCTATTTGCCTATACATCAAACGTACCTCAGCAGTTAGCTAACAGTCAGCAACAAATAATTTGCCCACAATCTCTGTTCGCAGCCGAACTATCATTTTTAAACACAAATTACAAATGATCTACTACCAAAATTATCGTATGTCTACGCAGTATGCCTCGTTTATATTATGGCATCTATTGCAGCTAGATTACACCATAGACTACGATGTAATTACCTAATCAATGACTTCTACGTAAGGCTTGTCTACGACATGTAGATAGCTGTAATTGACCGTCCACGCTCCCCTAACCAATTGTTTTAAAAATAGATTTCTAATTTAACTTACAAACGATATACTTCCTTACATCGTTGGAATATGAGATGATATCGTTATGCCTGTTCAATGTCAGAGGCCGCCAATTAAGCAGGTAGGTAACTTGAAGGTAAGTAATAATTAATGCCTATAATCATTAGCAACATCAGAGGTGTCACCAAGACTGCTGGCCTTTTTTTCTAGAGGGGGAGGTGTTCTAAAGATACCCGACGGATAATGTGGGATTTTTACCCACTAAAACCCCCTCACATCCTTGAAAAGAGACTAACGCTTAAGAGGAGGCTCCGGGATCTCCAAAAAACACGCCGGTGCCTCCCTTGCGTAATACCCAAAGGGTCCAATTACTTATATCTCATTAATTAATTCATCTCTACATAAGACGAGACCTGACTACTTCTTTCCGAGAGGGATCAGCCCTCTCTAGATCCTGCTCGGCAGTCTCCTTCTTAACCATTAGTCTTCACAGAAGGAAACCTCTGCCTTCCACGAAGCGCACTCCACCAGAAGACTGACTAGAAAGGTGTTAAGGACCCGCTTCTTGAAGGTCCTTGTGTTATAGTACTATGGTAACATTGATATAAGAACTTTATTAGTCTTCACGTACGAGAAAACGTGATGTGAAAATTTAACTGTAGTTTGTCTTGGTAGAACCAGGTGTCACAACTGTGCAGTAAGGTGTCAGAGAATAGTGAACTATAAAAAGACAGTAATAATATGTAGTAACTATAACTCGTAACTGAGGTATATTCAGCTAGGGAGGGATATAAAGATGGAAGTAAAATTGTACGAAGTAGAATTAATGTTAGACATAGGCCGCCTTATTACAAAATAAGGTCTAATCCACGATTATCTAGTATAAGCTTATCTTTAATACAATACTTTAAGCCAAGGTTTATTTTAGTTTAGTTTTTTTGTTTACTCCAAGGTCTAATAGAAGTTTAAACCGGTACTGTAGCTAGTACACGTTTTGTAATAAGGCCGAAGAAGTTCTGTGGGGAAAACTGACCGCTCTGGACATAGTTTCTGCAAGTGCATCATAACAGGGACGTTATTTACGTGATATTTATTTCGATGGGTGATGATAATTACATTAATAATTTATATTTGGACACTATTTCGCTCTAAACTTTGAAACAAATGTTGCGAACTAAAAACACATTTTGCGTACTAAATATGATTCATGTTGACGAGCATACGAGTATCTACGTAGCTATGTTATAAGATAGTACGTAATCTCATACAAGGAACCATTTATTTGTCTATACAATTGTTCAATTAACTACAGAAATGTAAATAAAACTAAGAAATAACAAAACACGCCAACGAAAGATTTCGCAGACATCGATAGTTTTAGTTTCAGTTGAATGTTATTAGTCCTAACCAACGATTAACGTTACTGTTGTTGAAATTTAAGTACATAGAATTGTATTTTTAACCGACTTCAAACGGTTCTTAATTCAATAGAATTTTTATGTGTGTTTCTTATTTACCTTTACTGTCTGTACTGATAATAATGTGTGCTTGTTGAGTAATTTTTGAGTTAGGTAACACTAATAATGCGTTCACTTGATGCCTATGACTTCGGAAATCGGAATATTAAAAGCGGCAGATTTAACTGAAGTCGGTTTTTGTTTTGTTCATTGACAAAACGAATGTATACTTGAAAAATGTTTTACAACCGATCTTAGTCTTAATTTTTTATACAAATTGTCTAAAACGTGTAGACGAGCCACCTGCACGCTGGTAATACTGTGATTTTGTAACACCTGTATTACCAAAGGCATCGCCAATACGATACTTCTCAACAAAGAGACGGGACCCACAATATTTCTATATCACCGACACTAAGACCGAAACATGTAAAAAATAAGGTCGACTTTAGCTTGCCAAACGCTTTAACATGTGTCTTCGGGACTTAACTGGGTGGTACAGAGCTCAACGACCACCAATAGTAAGGACCTGGTGCTATAGCCTAGTACGTGTTTGAATAAGGTGCACCACGCTCAAGACTGGCTTGAGATCAAGTTGGATGGATCCCTTCCGATCGAATAACACATAATAATCAAGTCAAAATATTCGAATGGTGAGGTGTACTCATGTTTTATTCCCTACATATACTATTATACAGTTACAGATATAATACCTATCGGATTTTCGTGTTGATTAAAGTTTAAAGTGACATTGAAAATTTGTTTTAATGTTGTAGTTGTTATATTATGGAAAGTCATCTTTTTGTTGAAATAGTGCTTTAAGGATGAACTAAGAAACATTTTCCTATGACAATATAAAATTATCGCAAATTAGTAATTAAAAAAAAACTCGAAGATAATCCAACGAAATATCCAACTTTTCCTAAACGAAAAAGTTTACCAATTTTGTTGCGAATATACAGAAAATTAGTTTTTACAATTATAATTTGCCAAAACTTCAATTTTAGAATTTTTCAAAACTTATGTATACTGTTTAAAAAGTGCCTTTAATCGTATATATCACAATTATCTACAGGTACGATAAATCGCAGTATATGAATAATGATTTTTAGTTTAGAGTAAATTCAGTTTAAATACGTACCGTTGTCTAATTACTTTATAACATGAAATTATATGTTCAAGTAAGTATTGAATTATAATTTTCTCATTGTATGATATTTATGTACTTATTTTGACTGTACTGACGTATCCATTTCAATACACTTTATTGTTGCGAAATGTATTTTTTTCAAAACTTTCAACATAAGTCCGGAATAATTGACGTAAATAAAATGCGTAAACAACATCTACCGATAATGTAACCATACACCGAATACTTACAAAATCAAAAAACACTTTTTGTCACTTCACCACATAATCGTAGTCCAATCACTGAAATGCACAAATTAAAAAGTTATGGTTTTTACGCGATTAAATTTGGCGCGAAATGCGACGGCTGTCAGATATCAATGGCGGACGGTTCGGTACTGTGGCTGGCTGTGGCAAGAACACTCGAACGTATCACCTGTAACCGCAATTAGAAGGCCATCGCAACACGATGCCTCGATTAAATATCATTGTGATAGATGCGAACCATTTGCATTCTAATAAACCCAAGACTTTCTTTTGTTCACAAATTGCGACACTAGTTGTTTTTCGCAAACGCTGAAGGTAACAGTGATAGACAATATTTTTAAGGTAAAGATGAAAAACAGTTATTAAATAAAAAAAAAACAATTATTATAAATGAGGCAAGTATTATGTTGTTCTGGATTTAAAATGTTTGATGTGGTCATATTTTTTTTAATAAACACCTTTCTGTGCTAAAAATGATAGAATCCAAAACTTGAAATAGTTCCAAAAAGTAAAGATAATTTTGAACTTCTAATTTGAAAGATTTGAATACCATCGTCGAACCTAATCAGAATTAGGATACCAAAACTATCGGAGAGCTTCGATACTTGAGAAATACTTATTTCACTTCATGATGAAGCGCACGAAAGTTGTCCGAGATTTAATATTTTTTTTGATTTATATTGTTAAAAAAAATACATGCCAATTATTATTTAATCATTAACAGTGATAAAGAATTTGACTTTAATATACGGGTTGAAAGCATAATAGCAGACTATTACAGCCCCTTCTGGAACACGCCTAGAATTTATAGATGGAAGCTTAACTGTTATGAAAACTGTACTGACCTGTCATTGCACCACCTAAAAAGATTAAAAACCTCCAGTAACTATCTTAAACCTTATAGTTGCAACAATCACGTGAACATCAGATGTTAACACACCGCCACCGAGCGAATTTCCAAATCATAAGGTTGGAAGTAGCAAAAAGACACATTTTTCATTTGTTTTCGTTACCCATTGGAGATTAAGAATTCAACCAGACCAGGACGCTGTATCGGACATGTAACGGTTTTGAGCCATTGCGTTGGCTAGTAAAGTGGTAGTAAGTTTGAGGCTTCAGGTGTGGGGTAAGTCGAACTAGAATATCTGACCAAAAATTAACATTTTTTAACGTATTTTAGTTACCTTGGATGAGGCTCGAGCTTTCAAAAGTACGGGTGCATTCACAGGGGATTCTCCTAAGCGCTGGTTGTTTGCTTATTTTTAGTGAAAAGAAATCCATAATCCAATACTTCTCTCAGATATACTGGCTATTATTTTGACTATTCATGGAAACTGTAATAATGTATTTTGCTTTCTCTTTCATATTATAATATAATATAAGTAGAGTGAAACCTTAGATGGGTTGAGTCCGTGAAACAAGTCCTATGTCCCCAATAATTGTATGAACGATTTTCCATCGATTTAGAAAGACCGTATATCATGGAATCTACAATTAGTACCCTCAATATCTATGAATAGGAAACAAATCCCTGTATGAGACTTTAGCTGTTTCTTTTTATTTAATGTATCTATATGTTTATGAAGCAAATTTAAATAAAATTTTAACTCCCTATTACTCTAAGTGGTGTTATTAGACATTCTCATTTCATGGTATTATTACACGTATTTATTACATGAACTAACTTGTAATACCAGTTATCGTAATTAGTCGTCATTTGGCAATACAGTATGTATGAGTAATGTAAGTGTTGAAATTTATATCATATCTAACTAAATAAGTGTAAGTAAAAATACTTGAAACTCATTGTATTGTGAAGTATTTAATGTGAAATGAAGAAAGTAAACATGTTTTAAGTTTTCCTTCTTTCCCGTTTACGTTTCGCTTGGGGAAATCCCACGAATACAATTACATCTACTTGGAGTCTTGGATCTATCCGTTTAGATATCAATACAAGTTGGATTAATTTCATGATAATCAAACTATTTGATACACTGAACTACATCTACCGAGCCATGAGGTAAGAAAAACCCATCGCCGCCTCGTACGTGTAAACTAGGGAACGAAATTGCTGCATCAGTGTTCCCATAGTTCTATGACATAAGAGTCATTCAAGAAGCGGGTCCATTGATTCCTTCTTGACTTGCAACTCGTTGGTGACATCCCTGGTGTTGCTAATGTCCATGGGTGACAGTGATCACTCACCTACAGATGACCCATCAGCTCGTTTGCCTGGTTCCGACAATTAATTAATTAATAATTTATTTAGCACACGTCTGCTCCAGACGGAAATCAAACCAGAGATCTCTTGCTTCGTAGCAACTAATCTACAGTTTATCAACATCATAATTATATTTAGCTTACCTACTGAAATGTCAAAGAGAACTTAACACTTTTATTGTAAATTCTGACTAACTTTGTAAAACAATTCTACTGTTCGTATGTGTGTCAACTAAAACGGTTGAACCGATTTTAGAAAGGTTTAAACTTAGATTTACTATTCGTTCCAATAAAAACATTTTTTTTAGTTTAACACTTACTTTACTAGTTCACTATAATCTTGACAGCGTTCATACCCATCAAAACAGATAAAGAAAGAGAAAAAAGAAAACTCCAACCAGTTATTTATATAATTCATTTATTTAAATTGTATAGTATTCACATTGTCGCTACGAGTTTCAAGACGTGAAACACCAGCTTTACATACAAAAATGAGAACACAACATTTCACAAAGTAACTAGGTATAAAGAGAAATGCAGCGAACCACGAAAGCTATAATAATAGTAACTACGGCGTCTGCTACACGTACTGTGATACGCAAATGACACTTCAAACGTGTACTTGGCAGTTTGCTAGGGACTCGGCGACGAAACAATTATAATACTGGCACAGCCTAACTAACTCTCATACGCACCTTTACTAATATAAACATCTATCTGAAAACACAAGTTTACGTCGAAAAAACAGTGTATTTACAAATTACGCAAAAAAGTCGGAAACTTTTTTTTTAGAAAATGCTTATTTTAATTTATTATTATATCATAATCTCCGTTCATTTGCATAATTTATAATTACAACAATTATTTGACGTTTCTATAAGCTCGTTTTTTCAAATAGATTTTTATATAAATGCGATATCCCGACGGGTCTAGACATCTCATAGCTCATCTCATCTCATAGGAGACAATATCCCGAATTGTATAAGACACCTGGTTATAATTGTCATATGAAATGTCTAAACATCGGTTTTCCTACATCAAAAGTGATGGATTGTATTGAGTTTCTCCACTGTGATACTGCTCAGCGCCAAGTCGATAGCGCATCCGCGAGGGAGCAGCCAGCCGATGACAGTATTACAAAACAATAATCTGAACTATGATACCGTAAGCTATCACAATCGATGCCCCCATCGACTTCCTATCGACTAAACATCGATTAGAATGTATCGTCGCTTCATTCGATAGGAGAGCCGACGGGTGTATAAGGCTGAATTGCATTGACTCGTCTCAGCCCTCACGTATTATTCGTAAAATAACACAAGCTATACAATAATTGACTAAATACCTTAAACCGCTAGTCGGGTAAAAAAATAATCTAATGTCATTGCAGTTGTGTCCGCTTTACGAGACCACCGGACACGCTACAATATTAAACTATTGAGCATAATAATAAATGAAAGGCAGTCAACTTAATACGAATAGCCAATATTTTAAAATGCTACTTTGAGTATAGTGAGATATTGTCAAAGAATAAAATTACAGAGGTGCACACTCGCGGTACTAACTGCCTACATGCATCGATATTATAAAAAGACTGATTCAAATATTTATTTACTTGGCAAAAAGGTTATTGACGCCCGTATATAAGATCATTTTCATGGTATATAAGGGAGACATGAGACATGAAAAATCACACTTAAGACCTGTAGCAATCATGAGTTATAAATTTCTAGAATTATTGAGGTTATTTAATATAATAGTATACTTCTGTGGTAATTTTCACTACGAAGTGACCTCTAGCGGCTTTATACGAAGCCTCATTTAAGAATTGATGTATTGCGACAGTAACTCTCAATTGCTACTTTGGAATACACAACATGTTAATAAAATATATGACGTGCGCTCATTATTTTAAATTTACCTATTGAATAGGGGCATTGTATTTAGAGTCGGTGCACATATCAAAATGATTATAGACTTTGTTAGCTACAAAGTAAAGTCGAAATTGTATTATGAAGTCTAATAATCCCCGCGAGGCAATAAGACTATTTTCGACGCTATTTCAACGATAACAAGGTCTATAATAATTTGACTGCAAAATGCGATGCACCGTGCCGCATCATATGCACATCCATCGTTGGACATTCAACCCATCCAAGGCTAATTGGTAAAATAAGAGATAATTTGTCTCGCATTTGGTGCAGACAAACAGACAATAATAAACACGTAATACATACCAACAGCCTAAGAACATATATTTCTGTCATATAAATATCTATTCGGAACTGGAATGGAATCCAAGACATTCCTACACGGTCGAATGAAACGGATATACAATCTTACCGAAACTTGGCAAGCCCCAAAACTATTTAAATTTAAACACGAAATTTCAACGTACACATGTGATAAATTTTGACACGTAACTTAAAACATACAATCGCTCTTTATTAAAAAAAATGTAACTAAACATAGCAACTGTATTTCTAATTTACGGACTCTGAAATTATAGGAGATGAGCACTGATGTGTTTAGCAACTCTGGTCAGAATTATCTGAAGATTTAGGTATGAAAATTATATCGATTTGACGCTTGGTTGATGAGCGGAAAATGTTATTTTTTTCTTATTCGATTGGACTAAATCTACACGTATATATATCGCATCTTTACTAGAGCAACGTGACATCTCATCAAAAGCTTTTTTTATTATTTGATATTCAAAACCGCGACGTCGAATTGT
>DWJN01001814.1:0-16799 GCA_018248895.1 Carystus phorcus | reverse complement strand
AGTTCCTGAGATTAGCCCGTTCAAACAATCAAACAAACAAACAAACTCTTCAGCTTTATATATTAGTATAAGATTTAGACATATTTTTAACCGACGTCAAAAAAGGAGTTTATCAATTTGTTTGTTTTTTTTTTTCATGTAATTTTTTTTGGGTATACCGATTTGGATGATTCTTATTCTATTCGAAATTTAGATTTAGTGACATCTATCGTAATTTTTAAGTTATCCCTAATAATACGGATTTACTCGATGCGTATGAATATATATTTACTTCGGAATTGGAATATTTAATACAGCGTAATTAATTGAGTTGGTTTTTTTTGTCCATTGACAAAGCGATCATGTTATCCAGCCCTTCAGGCTTCAAATAAGGTAGCAAAAACAGTCACGGCTGAGGTAGCCGCTATATCAATAGAATGTTAGTATTTGGCGTCCTGCAAATACACAATAATTTATGATACTGACAGGCATTTAAAAGGGATCGATTTTTATTACAAAATAAATACCAAAAGCTTTATTGTGGGGAGCAATTTGGACGTAATGTAGCGTATATTAAAAATATAATGATCAGTGTTGCAAAATTTCTCTTCAACCATTTTCTACTATTATGAAAATTTTAGGCAAGAACTTCCTGCATCAGTTAGGAACAATTTTATAAAACGGAGTCCTTTAAGAAATGGGGCCATAACTTCCTTTTTGGCCAGCAACGCCTTGGTAAAATCCCTCATTGAGCATGTCCGAGCATCAGTTTTTCTAAAACGCCGTCTAGTTTGCTCGGTTACGGTGTAAAAATTACATACATATACTATAACTTGCACTATTCATGGGGCCCATAACTATAGGGAACTCTGGTGCTACTAACAACGTCATACTGGTATCAAAACAATAACTGCTACAGTGTTTATTCTCCTTTCGACCGAAAACACTTAAAATCCACACAACTGACTAAACGCAATTATTCTATCACCAATTTCAACCTTACTCCATCTAAATAGGGCTACGAACATTCTATTAAAATTCATGACTCTTATGTCGTTGCATTAAGGTCTACAATAGATAAGTAGGTATAAAGTTTAATATCTATTGTAACATTTGGTATACTTGTTCGTATACCCTCAGCTCTTGAGGCTGATTGAAAACCAACTGCACCTTTGTGTGTTTGTTTGTAAAGATAATAACGTGACGTCATTGATGTTAAGAGCGCATCTGTAGTTCTAAACTTAATTCTTGGTTTAAAACGAGTAACCGCCCTCGCTTCGAGAAATACTAAGGCACTTCAAGCAACTGCTATGTCTATTCTTCGGGCATTATGTAAACTTCATATATAGGTAAGTAAGGGGACAATTTCTATTGTTTATTTACACTTTACTAGATGAACCAGCAAACTTTGTTTTGCCACATAAATTATTATTAAGAACTATTTTTACAACCATAAAAATGGTTATAGTGTGTTAACCTTAAAAGCTAGACATATGCTATTGCGGACTTTTATTTAGATCTTTTAGAGGGGAACAATTTTGTGATACATGAATTTTGATTAACTTTCATCGTTTACTCAGCACACGCAAGGAAAGCTCAAAATTTTGCCGTTTTCGCAACATTTTTATTGCTGCTCCTCTCCTATTTATCTTAGCGTGATGTTCTATAGCCTATAGCCTTCCTCTACAAATGGACTTTCTTACACAAAATGAACTTTTCAAATCGGTCCAGTAGTTCCTGAGATTAGCCCGTTCAAATAAACAAACTCTTCAGCTTTATATATTAGTATAGATGAGCAATTTATGAGCGATATTAAAAAAACTGATTCAGTTAGTTCCGTTAAAGATGTTATTGCATCCACTTAACACCATCTGGGCCACGTGCCTATTTAGGGCAAGTGTCCAATAGCTTAACTGCCTAAATTGAAATACAAAACAAGATAATCATTTATAGGCGTTTAGCTCAACAAGTTGACGCGTGGCTGAAGCGTGGCGTTGGTTGCTGTCTTCGGCCACGTGAGGGACACGTGTCGCTGGTGCCATTTTCACAACCACATGATACGTCGTTCAATGGTTGTAAAATGTTTATTAGCGTGGCGTGACCGTGTGCGTAATTGATTGCGCAGATTGCAAGTGGTTATTATAGGTTAGTTCTTTGAATATCAACACTACGTTAGCGTATTTTTATAAAATAAATATCTGCAAAAAGATTTTAAAAATAAATAAAGGTTTTAAAATTAAATAGTTTTCTTATAAGTAACAGTTTCAATATATATTTGTTCCCACTAATGGCTGGGCGGATATGCATGAGACTGGGCACAGAGATAGATTATTGATCCAGATAAATTAGCAAGTTCTTGGCATGAGTATACAACTATACACATAGCATACATGTGTGTAGTACATTATATCTATTCAATGTTAGTAGTTAAACATGATCTCCATAATGAATTTTCATTTTGTGAAAACACGCAAAGTCACTGCTCTCTTTCTACAATCACTACTTAATGAAAGAAATAGCTAAGCACGGTGACATTATTGTACATGTGTTAAATCCTGCATCATTTCACAACAGAACAGAATAGTGTGAACTAGGAAAAAATGTAATTTTTATTTTTAAATTTAAAATCTGTACAATAAATTTTACCTATATTATTACTTAGGTAAACTAGTGTTAGTTTTGGAAACAAAAATTTAATCCCAAGAAAATATTTTTTGAAAATTAATCTTGCAGTCAGAATGGGTGAAAATTTCTTTCTAAACGTTGAAATGTTCACACGCAAACATTTCTCACGATGCTCATTACAGATAAAAAAATTAACAAAAAACATACAACAAGCATTATTATAGTACAAAATCCCACTTACTTTATTAAAACATTAATATTATTTCAATAGCCTGATAAAAATTCACACCATTGACACGTATTAGCTACTAACCCTGCAAATGCGAATGGCTTTTTAAATATTGTGTAATTGTTGATATTATCCCACTTGAGACCGAGCGTGTCGTTCCAGCTAAGTCTCTAATCGAGGCTCGAGTGTCATCGTCCCTGTTGACACTCAAGTACATAATAACCAGAAAAAAGTGTCAGTCACATATTTCCCACGATTCCCACTCTTTTGGATATTGTGTTAATTATAATCCAAGTTGATCTTGTCACTTAATGTATTACGAAAAAATATTTTACACCCGAAATAAAACTTGTTGATAACAAAATCTTTAACAAAAATTAATAATATAACATTAAACTAAATAACATCTAAAATAATATAACTAATAATTTACATCAAATAAAAATGTTGAATTGTGATTGAACAACAAACATCCAACTTTCGCGTCCGGCGTTTCAAAGATAAAAACAAGACGTTTTATTTAATTTGGCAACTAAACTTTTTACTGAACTATTTGTTCCTTAAGGTTTGGGTTTCGATGGATTCTTACTAACCATATCTCCAGTAGCCACACGACTTATACAGAAAGGCTTAAAGAGTTCAAAAACTCCATTAAAACACTTAAATATAATCTTACAATTAATCTCACAATCTGAATTGGATAATGAGGAACTAACGTTTAGATAATACTTAATTATACACCTTAAACCTTTTTATACTTACCAACTGATTTCCAAGCGTTTGCTTACAATTCAATATACATTAATTACTATTAATTATCATTATTATCACAAATTAAGTGATAATAGCTATTTATAAGCCTGTTGCAGTGAGCCTGTTAGGCGAGGTGGCGGTCACTTGTCAGCCACGTGTTCGTACAAGTAACTTACACCTCTAATAATATTAATATAATAATATTTTGTATTTATGTTGTAACTACAACCCTAAAAGATATTTTACTGATATAAATTCAATACAGATCTTTTATTTGCGAGTTTTTACCTGATTCGGCAAACGATATCTACGACATACGCTATATTCTAATTGTTTTGTTATATTCATTCCCTTACAACAAATATAAATAATTAAGTGAATTGCAATTTTTTCTATGTGTTTGTACTGTGTTCTCCTAACCGGTTATAACGATTTCGATATTATTGTGTGTATTTAATTGCATCCGTTAAAGATTTAGATTTACAATTATTATTTATTAGATTTACGATTGGATTAGTTTATTTAAATATTTTTTATCTTTGCTGCACGAGAATCCAGCTAGGTTTACACACAATATAAAAGGATGATTAGAATATAGTATATGTTGTATCCGCTACTTCATACATACATAATTAAGTAAAACTTCAAATACTTTAACACGCACACAGACATAAATACAATCATATTATCTTTTATTATTTACGGAATTATTATAATTTATTATATTAAGATACACATAAATAATTTTAATTAAATAAATTCACAATCATAAACATTAAACATTAAACTACATCGTAGAAGTCAGGTATAACACGTAAAGATATACAAAAACCCAGACTAAGAACAAAAATTTAATCATTCAATTTTCCGCTTTCCTGGGAATTGAACTCAGAACCCTTCGAATTGGCACGGTGATCATTACGCGGGCTCGTAAAATACAAGCTTTAAGGAAATTATTAAAAATAAATGTACCATTCACTTTAAACGACAATATAAATAGCGTAAAATGACCTGTCGGACGTAAATAAATACGTATTGATGAGTCCCCATAAATTGGAACTCCTACGCGTGACCAATTTACCAATACCGTAATTTCACGACTGTCACTACTAATTTACTTATAATATAATACTACAACAATATTAATAAGTTTCACAACAAAATAATTATTTATTCATATAAACTACTAAGCGAGTAAGTGCACGTATTTTTTGTAGTATAAGTAATAAACAAGCATTAAAGGTATCTAATTTATTCATAAAGCGCTTAAAGTGCTTAAAATTTATAATATTAAAACAGGATAACTGTTCATTAACTCTGATATGGTCACCTGCTATTCTTTCTAAGGCGATTACTTTTAATTTTGCGAAAATAAGAAATCTCTTTTTCGGTGTGTCATAAAGCAGCGGTGAAAGCTAGTATTGAACTGTCATTTCTTTCCAAATAGTCCATTTCAAAATTACTAGCTTCATAGCCACAAGCATGTAATGGAAATTATTATTGTTTTTTACTGTAAGTTAATTGGACGTGTAATTTAAGAGATAATTATGATTATAAGTAATGCGCGACGGAGCAACCGCAAAGCAGAATATATTGAATTAAATCAAAATGTTATAAGGCCAACACTTCAGGATGGAAGATGCTCTATGGCAGATCTGGGTCACCAAGAAGTCTTACGCGTTTTCATGAAACTAACTATCTTCACATAACTGTAATTAACTTAACGAAGCGAAGCGAGGGCGGGTCGCTAGCAGTTAATATAAACCAAATGCTTCCCGCAAACCTCTACCCGTAGCAAATTTACTTCACAAAATGACAATTTCATGGTTATCACTTTGTAATCGCATTGTTAATTGACTTAATACATGCGCATGTGTACAAGAAATATAATAGGTTTATATTTTGTGTGTGTTTTATGTGGCTTATATATTGTGTGTTTTTTGTGTGTTTTTTATTTGTTGGTCTTTATGAAGCGTTATGCAGCTTTCACTCATGTAGTAAACGACAAAGTTAGGAGAAAATTGGATTAGAAACATCCTTGGCAAACATTCATATCATTTTGCGTCTACCAAAATTATATGATTACTGGTATTATTAAAGTTCCGTGAAGCCCGCTTGATTAGCTACAGTCCTCTTTCTTAAGTCAACCGCCAAATGTTAGATTTTCCTTGATTTATACACTAAGCAGTAACTATATTCCAAATTTTAAGCTTCTATGTCTGCTAGAAGTGCCGTAGTATTTTGATGATCGGTCAGTCAATCAGTATGTGAAATAATTAAGAAACTTTCACCATAAGTTATAATTCTTAAACCACTTGTTCAAATTGAATGGAATTTGAAATATTTTTACTATTTTTATATAATGTCTCGTTGGTGACTGAAAATTTAGGCTTCTAATATTATCCACGACGATGTTATATAGGGAAATTATATCGAAAATGGCCTGAACTGCTTTGAGAAATTGTACATACCGCCTTCTCTTTCTTTAATATTCTTGCAGTGTTTACGGTACTGCGAATTCTAAATATAATACGTACATATAAGTCTGACAAATAAATGAGGACATTTCTCAGCTCGGTCAATCATGGCCGGACACTAAACACAAACACAAATAAATTCCATTTCGCGTCGATTTTGACAAAAGCGTTGCTATTATTCGACCGAAACTTCTCCCAAAGCTGTTATGACCGATCGGTCGGTGTCAAACCGTTTACCCTTATCGCTCGCCCTCCATCTGTCGATGCATCGAACAATGCATTTCTTTCATGCAAGTTTTTATCGAAAAAAAATAGATTTTCACCCAAAATCGTGTTTTATGGCGGAAAGAGTGGCGCTGGTTTTAGTAGTGTACTGGCGAGAAGAACGGTGTAAATACTGATACAGCTTTTTATTTTTTTTATTTACGTGTTATGTCAAATAATTTACATAATGATTATAAGCTATATATTGTGAAGCATAAACTTTATGCCCCTTTTTACACAATTACGCTGGAGGAGTACGAAATTGGTACAATTTTCTTAATAATTTTTATATGGAGAAGATTCGCAGAAAGATAACATTTTTCTAAAGATAATATGTTTCACAAATATAGGGAATTACAAAAACATTACGTGCCCTAAGATTTGATATATTATGTATAGATAATTTATTAATACGTGAAGAAATATTTGTATCCCTTTTTAACAATAATGCGCGTATGTACGAATGTGATATTTGGCATGGGTAGAGTCTACATTGAAAAGCTGTGCAGAAAGCTAATTTAATTTGTACCATTTACATTTAATTACAGTTATTGAAAAAAATAACACATTCACTGTTTACATGCAACTAGTCAATAAATGCACATATCGTAATATAAAAAACAAAACATACTTCTTTTATTCATCCGCAGTTCCTATAAATAAATTTGTCAAAGAAATAAAGAAATTAGTTTTTTTTATAATAAATGTTATTACTACATAATAAACGTACAGTACAATTATATATATATGTATAGTTAGTATGGTCCTATATCAATTCTTCAACAACATCAAACTGTTTAAATTAAGAATCTAATCATTTCATGTAGGTGTTACAAAACAATAACGTCAAAAAGTCTACCACCGAAATTCAATGCAATCGGTGACTGTATCATAGTAAAAGAATTATGTGGATATAAAAGAGATTTATCTCTCCGAGTGTACTCGCCGGCACCTGGCACGGCTCATTGTGAGCACCCTCTCGCTCTAAGATTTAATTACTGCCTCTACGATCGACGCGTCGCCACCGTTTGATTTTATTATTATTTCCCCGCAATAAAACCGAATGAATTGCCATTCTAGTAATCGTTTTATATATTATTGAAACAACGCAGTTTACGGGATTGTACTCTATTTTATATTACTATTCACAACTGACAGCCATCATGTTATCTACATACCATCACCCTACTTTCTTATCCGATACAACAGTGGTGCCCTCTACCTTTACTGTAACGCTATATCAAAGATCATCACATATTTTTTATAAATAGTATTCTATGTCCTTATTAATACATCTAATAATATGTGTACAAAGTTTCATTGTAATCGGTTGAGCAGTTTTGGCGTGAAAGCGAAACAAACAAACTTACATATTTATAATAATAAGGATTTTCTGGAAAATATTAACTCGGTGACACCTAGAATATTCTGAAACGACTTCTATAACACGAATCTGTGTCAAAGGCACCTGTTAATTACCTTACATGAGCAAGGTAATTTCGTGTGAACGAAGGAAGATGCAAGTCAATAACATAACTGAGTTGCTTAACATAAAATTATATTTAAATTATTTTCGGTCATCGTAGTGCATTGCGGATAGACGTGTTATTGCATTCTTCAACTATTTAATTCATATTGTAAATTCTAACTACCATAATATTAATATTCTAATTTAATTTAAAACACTAGAAGCATATTTATGACAATAAAAATATGTATATTATATTTGGACACTAATGGAACTTCCAAAAACTTGTCTTAAAATATCGTAAAGTTGGTCATGAGTCATGAAACATATACCGACTACAGATACACTATTACTCAAACAAGTGTAAGTTGTATTGTAACACGGAATTCCGAACCCTACTAACGGCCAGTTTCTGAAAGGCTGATCAACAAAAAAATTAAGAATTTCACTGTCAAATCTGTTGTCAAACCTCAATTGGGTTGCAGAAAGCATGATTATTCAGAAATTATTCGCTAATCAACGTTTCAGAAACTCTAATTGACTTCATAGATCTTTCACGTTAATATGCGTGTTGTATGAACGAAATTTTGACAAGCCTTTCAGAAACTGGCGGTGTATCTTTAGTTTCATTGTACTATACTTTTAACATGAAAATTATGGAAATATCGTCCTAACCCAACACTTTAATTACTTTTCTTACCTCTGCTTACGTCACAATCTGCTTTTCCCGCGCTTCGTCATAGAGTAAATTCCTCCTTCATGTCCACATATAACATTCCCAAAGATAGGCATCCATCACTTCAACTTCTATGTTAATCTGTGTTCCTTATTAAAGTGTGTTTAGAAGAAGACAGACTAATCTACACATATAATACGGTAATCTGAAAACTACCCACAGAATAGTTACTAAACTGACTGGTCCGATAATGTCGCTAAAGGAAACAGTCGCTAAAGTAATAAATGTAGGTATATTAAACAGTAAATAGAATTGAGTCTGTTCCCTGGCGTTCTCAAAACCCCAGTCCCTTCTGGAATATCTTTTTATATTATATATATATAAATATATATTTTTCGTCTTCGAAATATAACAAGACGCTCCCGGCTGTCAGCCCTTTATCCGATGCTGCCAACATTAGGTGTTCACGCATTCATAATTTGATTTGAGTTTTTAATTGGAGAAGACAAAAATAATTAATTAGATTGAGGTGGCTTAGAATGCGGTCCCAAATCCCATGCAAAACCAGGGTGTTATAAGAAGATAGAAGCCGTCATGTTGTAGGGCTTTGTCTAAAAACCTTCGTGTTTCAACTGGAGAATTCAGGGCCACTAGTTTATTTTTTCTCGTTTCCTTCATCGCTAACACATCATCGAAGCCTTCGTCGATGTTCATAGCTAACCGTGGCAACTTACAATCATGTGGTTCGTCTCTTCGTTTATTAGAATTAAAAACATGAATTTTAGGAACCTTATTACCTCTAACAAAGGGCTACATAAGTTACAACATCATGTTACATGTAATATTACCGCGTAATTAACGTTTCAAAAGCGATTGATGAATATGATCAGTCAATAGAAGTGTGTAGCATGTTAGACTACAGCTATGATTTATGATAATGTTAATTATACAACTGTGGAGATTTATATACGAAACACAAAATCGTGTTAAGAAACCGGCTTCCTAGCTATATTGACATGTGATGATTGTAATTCTAATTTAAAAACTGGTTTTACGTCTGAGATGTATTTATTACTTGTAGGTGTGTAAAATAATAGCAGTACTTGTGTTATGACATCAATCGTCGTATAATTGCAAGGTATTATTACCTATAACAAATCTTTTGTCTGATGTCTTGTATAAAGAAAAAATTAAAAACAATAAAGTCTTTATGATGTAATTTGAAATAAGTTTTAAATAAGGACTAATATAAAACTGTAAATAAGAAATGTTTTCTTAATTTTCAGGTGTTTTCAAAATCTCTTATATTTAGAGATGAACATGAACTAAAAGCTAAATCGAGTGGAGATTCGCTGGACGAACTCGAAACGAAATCAGAGCCGGATTATTTATCTGAGAAACCGAATAGAACCAAAGTATACTTCGAAGATGAAGTGGACTCACCAGTTACCGACTTCGAAATTATGTTCAAGGACGAGCTTTTGGCGAAGCGTGACATGTTTAATATTGAAGAAGAAGAGGAAGAAACCATGAGTCAAGACACAGAAGAAGGTCTTACTATGAATGTGTCAGTTAAAAAGCAAGACGTCATTAAACCGAGTACTATTACATTTAAAGGTGAACCAAAAATGACAACTCCAAATCCAGTGTATGAATATGACCCAGTATCGTTAGTAACATTACCATCCAGCGTGACTCTGCCAAAAGTGGAAAACGTTAAGGGAATCCTTAGAAGCAACAGTGCAAAAGTTTTACAAAGAGTAGATAGCGGAAGTAAGACACCGCGTCCCGTTTTGAATAGAGTGGAAAGTATTAAAAACATAGATCCGAACAAAATTAATAAAGTCCTTGCTAGGGTTCCGCATAGAAGTGCGTCTTTCTTGAACATACCAGCTCATTTAGTGCCTGAAAAACCGCCACTGATAAAGAGCAAATCGACAGTAGGTGTACCATCCTTAGCTGAACATGAGCCAAAGCTAAGTCAACTACCAGACACTCCAATCATAAAGAGTAACAATTTACCAAGATTCTTTGCTGATAGTCCTTTACTCCCTGAATATAAGGGTGAAATTACCTTGCAAAGTATTAAGCAGAAATCTGCATTATTATGCCAAGAGAATGATTTTAGCATGCCTCGATATTACGGAGTTACGAAGACAGAGCAATCACCGGTACATGAGAGCAAGTCGATGCCAGATTTAAGGAACCCCATGTCTAATGGTAAAGTTAGCAAACGTTTGGTAAAGTTAAGAGGCAGGTTAAAGCCATTGGTTATTAGAAAGAGTTCAGAAGAGCGTCTTTAAACCATATTCTTCTATCTATATGTTTGTATATCTTGATTATTTTAAAACATTTTATTCGAGACTGTTGATCGATAAAGGGTCTCTTGAAACTGATTGTAATGTAAAGTGTAATTCAATGTTCTTGAAACTGGTTGTAAAGTGTAAGTCAATGTCACTAGATTATACATTTCAGAAATTGCAGGTACTTTTCTATTTTATTCTTTCTGATCATGTTCTATACCGTTAGATTTCTTCGTTTTTTTTTCAGTTATTCAAACATTTTTATTCAAGCACATTAATATTAGGTAGCTCAACTCAAGCATTTACTCTCTTGATTGATTGTGATTTGATGGCGTTTTTAAGATGAAAATTTTTTGTGTAATTTGGTTCATTGACTTACAATGCGATGATATTTGCGTTAAATGTACATACATAGTTGAAACTTGATATGACATCACAAGAAATCTACTTTAATAACTACTTAATTTTAATACCTATTGAAATTAGGTAACTTTGTTTAACGATTTACCTTTGATACAATGTTACCATGAACATAAGGTAAGTAATTTATTATTTATTTCCTCAACATTGTTGAACCTTGACTTTATCAGTATTTATTGCTCAATGTATATAAAGCTTATGTGATAATTAGTTATAATTAATAATATGACTAAGAACAAACGTAGACACCTAATATTTTACGACTTCCTTAACATATATTTCTAGTCACTGTACTTAAATTAATCATTTAAAATTGATTATACCACTAAAAGTATTCCAAATGAAAATGTAAGGAAAGTTTTATCAATCATCACAATATATTACCTAGGTTAAGTTAAATTTGTTTCATACTTTATTTTAAGTAAATAAGAATTCTATTCAAGGTGTAAATCATGATATATTTGACCAACCTCCATTTTTTATCATTGATCTAATTTGGACTTTCCCGCCATTTATGAATCGTTTGATAATCTGTCATATGAACTGTCAAAGTTCTTTGACATTTCGGATGTAAGACATTACACAAATGAAAATGTTCATTAAAGAAAATCAAATGAACAACTGTCGCGACTGGTTTAACAGTAAAATTTCTCACGAATGTTTTAAGCAAAGAATATTTTTTTAATATTACGTCAAAGTTTAAAAAGAAAGCAATCATCAAGCGATACAAAATCATTACTAGATTGATAATAATTCAAATGGCAGTAAATATTAATTTGCTGTTAATAGTCTTCCACTGATGGATTACTATTTAGGAATAGTCATATTAGAAATAGTCAATAGTCCAAACTTGTACGGTATGAAAAACAATTAAAAAATTTATTCCCATTGATTATTAAAGGTGTCACAAATACAATTTTTATTAATAAGGTACTTTGTAATTGGTTGTGTGTAGTGAAATGACCTATAAGTATTATAATAATTGATCTGCTATGAAACGTAGATATTTATGGCGGAGTACACGAGTTAAGAAACAACATGATACTAGTTTAAGTTAATAAGATGTAAGACTTTAAACAATAAATTATTAAGAACAAAAACTATTTTTATTTTAATTATAACATTTATTCACATGGAAAAAGCTTAGCAAGCTTATAAAGCAAGATAACGTCGCACGACAACAATGAACAATTAATTGAAGAATATAAATAAATTTATTGTTTTTTTCCATCAACATTTTAATTCAATAAGAATAATGTATGTTAACTTGTATTAATAAATTAAATAGTTAATATTTATTCGTTTATATTATTTACCAGCTTATAATAATTTCAATTAAAAAGAATAATAATTAACATTAATAGGTAAAAGTTAAATTGCATTAAAAGGTAAAGGTAAGGGTAACTTTTCTTAATTTAATTGGGTAAGGTAAAGAAAGACTAATAGAAAAAGCGCATAGTTTATTCATTACAGAGTGACTATTAAATCCAGTATCCAATAATATCGGCACATACTTTAATAGGATTTATTAGAAATTCAACAGTAGGTATATCATTTATTTATCAAGGAACAATATAAATTATATTGAATTGTCAATTCACTAGAAAATTTGAGGACCTATGTCGCTACGTCGCTTTTTACTTAAAATTCACTAAATGAAAATAATTCTAACTTACAATAATTACTCTACAAACCATTAGGGTACGGCAGCCTGTTACCCACCATTCCGACACGGCAAGTTCGACTAAGTACTTTGCGGTAATGCCTTTAAAAAAAAAATAACAACCATAATATAAACACCTATCTTAAATCCGTACCAGGCCTGAACAACTTAACAAGTTAAAAACGCACTTTTTAGGGAAGGGAAGGGGAATTAATTTGCTTTAAGTTTTCAGATCACTGTGAATAAAACAATCCTAATGCCTATTATGCATTAAAAATATGTAAGTTGACTCATCAACTTTTTCACGCCTGATACGGAAATATGGTTTTGGCTTTCGTGTATTGAATGGTATTTAAGACAAAACATATTTTACTTTAAATGGTAAAACAATTGATATTTTTACGAATTAGACCCAAAAAACTACGTTTATATAATAATTGCTATGTCATATAAATAATGGCCAGATATTTAACGATATAGATAAATCTCACATTAACTTTTCATTGTACTTTGCTACAGTTCATTTCATTATTAATATATCTGGACGCTATCAAAGTAACACAATATCGCAGCAAGGAATTATATACCATGTTGTAGTTTATTAATAATAGACAAAAGCATTTAATTGATTTTAATATAATAATAAGTAATTTAAACAACATTTTTTCTAACTATTGCAAGTCAGACAACTAAATACTAGAGACCTAAGCAAATACCCATAATATTTCAGTTATTAAAAAGGGTTCTTCTAAACAATTATTTATACATAGTTTAAACCGAGGCCAATACTAATACTAGTAATTTACCTATATTCTAAATATACATAACTATTTTCATTAATTAAGAAAAGTAATACTTTTTACAATTTACAATGGTTTAGAATCTACTAAAACATTTACTTTTTAGTAATCTAATTCCAAGCGTTTACTAAAATGCTAGGGATTTAAATATAAAACAATATTTTAGAGTAAAATATTTTTGAAAATTTTAATTGGTAATTTAAAAGGGTTATCAAACAAATGGACTAAATTCTAATAGTTGGCTATTGAATACTTCTACCTAATTCAATTTTAATATACATTTCGAGATTATCTAATAAATTGTCTAGCTCTCTAGCGCTGATTATAAATAATGGAACGAGATATATATATTTATAGTTCAATACAATTAAAATACTATAAGGTTACTATAAATTGAGACGAAGCTGAAAGAAAAATGTTTGGAAACAAAAACTATCATTTTGACCAGATAAAACTAATATGAAGATTCGTTAAGAGTAATTTCTCGAATAAGAGCAAATGACAATAAAATAAACTGCTAATTATTTCTCTAAACATTATAATTATAGCTACAAACCACGGGTCATTTCGGCCTGATACAAAATGAATAAATCAGATGTATTAGTATTAGTAATCTATTTATTTTGCTAATTAAAAAACTACGTGCCAGTAATGTTATTTATACATAATTATACATAAATTTTAGATACAACATAATATTTAGTGAAAAACTTTATTGAAAAGAATTATACGGGATTAAATATGCTATTAAATTCTACCTCGGATTAATTATCAATATTATTATTCGGTTTAAACTACCTTTGGGTCACTAGTGTAGAAAAAATCTAAATATAAAGAATAGGTTAGAAAATGTTAACAATAAATGTTTATCATAAAATTATTTATGATTTGTTTACTGAAGTTATACTTTATTTATACTGCATACTTCCTCAATAAATGATTTTCAGTAAATACTTCGATAACAAATAATAGCTGTTAATCTAAAGAAATCTTTGTGAATTTATATCAAACTCAAATAATAACTGTAATTTTAAGTTCAGTAAATATAATTACTTAAAATTTTTCCTTTAATTCTACAGGATTTATTATCATACATTAACTGGCCCTAATACATGGCGAAGTAATAGGTACATTTACCCTATGCAAAGTAATCGTCTCATCAAAATATCCAGAGAATTATTCTGAATAATTTTAAACAACCATTTAATAATGAATTATCCCAAATAATATAAATTAAATTCATTTACAAACATTGACATAATTGGCCGTAAGAATTCGAATATCTCAAAACCAAGATGGCCGAAAGATAATTTTAATGTTTGAATTGAATAAATACGTATACATTTCTAACAGATCTAAAACAAACTAACATTATCTAAAGATCCATACACTGCTCTCTGCGTTAGAGTAAACAGAAACTGCTATTCGTATATTACGCAATGTAAATAATTATAACATTTAATGACTATTTCAAACTCGATAATAACACAATTGGAATATTAACTATTCATAGGAAAGTGTTTAAAATTATGAATAAGTACTTAACATATTTCAAACTGTTAAAACCATACAATAAATACTGTAACAATCACTTTTGTAATCCGGTTCGTATTTCCCGCCAAAACGCGTGTTACGTCACACGTTCTATTAAAATAAAATAAATTTGACAGCTGTCAATTATGACGTTTGTGAACAGACTAGAGATACAAGTTGAACAAGTGACGTCATCGCTGTTCGTTGTCACGTGACATGGAAAGTGATTTAATTACATTTTGATTATTGTTAAAAAAATAAAAACTTAAAAAAGAAATGTTTTATTTAGTATTTACTAAGGTTGGGCGCCATACTTATTTATATTTTTAAAATCAACATCCCAATTATGTGTTAATTAAAATACCTTACGATTTACGATCCGATTTTCAAACGTTACTTTAATTAATTTTGTAACTTACAAAAAATATATCGTGAACTATATATATAAAAAATCTAATTCCGTTGTGTTTGTGACCGGAATACTGGAGAAGTCATTTAAGTGTGTTAAAATGACCTACACCCAAAGGTGATTGGCAGAGTATGCCATCAGGCATTAGGTTCATCCAGTCTCCTCAGTGTTAAGATTGTTGCAATAATTGAAATGACTTCAACCCATTAATGGCCCAGTACTGTGCACGGGTCTCTCATCACTGAGGTCTGGAGCATACTCCACCACGCTGCTCCAGTGCGGATTGTATTAGTTTAGTGGCCAACCCAAGTGTCACAAGTTTTTAAGCCCCCAATGGTCTTTAACAAGACTTGTCAACTATTATTTATGATAACAACCGGAGCCAGCATAACGTGGCATTCGAAGCACGGAAACGCTCAAGGAAGTTTTGCCACAAGTGGCTGCCGATAAAGTATAAGTAAATATATTAATTTTAATTTTTTCGAACATTTAGATATGACTAGAGGTCAGCTCTGCGGTCAAAATTTGACCTTATCTCATTTCACAAAGGTATACTTCACTAATATTTTATTTTTTTAATAAACATA
Organism: Carystus phorcus; assembly: GCA_018248895.1. Taxonomy (NCBI): domain Eukaryota; kingdom Metazoa; phylum Arthropoda; class Insecta; order Lepidoptera; family Hesperiidae; genus Carystus; species Carystus phorcus. Next base: position 613 of record DWJN01001814.1, on the reverse strand, counting down.
TTTGTAAGACATACATAATTATTATCTTTCCGATCTTTTTTGATATAACAAGTCTTAAAACAGAATAAAACTTTATCACGCACACTAACAGATAAGTTTAAAGTTATGACTTAAGTTAAGTTATGTTTAAAGTTATATGGTAACAGACGAATAAAAATTTATGACGCAGAATTAACTAAACTGCAAATTTAACTGTAAATCGATACCGTAACGGATCGTAAATCGGAAGGTGTACCGTACTGTTCAAAACCTGGTTATAGACTGTCAGCATCTTTGGGCAGCACTAACGACCACATACCATTAGATGGTCGAATAACCTATTTACAAATGTAGCCCGTCGACAGATTACCTAATCTTGAACCTTTTAATTTTGATGGTGGTCTTATTACCACATAACTTGAGAGCAGCAGCCGCTGTCACCAGGTCCGCTCCGGAGACATCTTTACCATCCACTGCCACCAGGAAGTCACCTTTCTGAAGCTTACCATCGACTTCTGCCGGCGAGCCTGGCAACTGTGGCAAACATATTTCTTAGTTACACTTACGAGTAAGGTACGCACTGAAAACCAGTGACCGCGGGTATGTTACCTCGGTATAGGCTGAGTGCGGCCTT
>DWJN01001813.1:0-16805 GCA_018248895.1 Carystus phorcus | reverse complement strand
CTAGCGGTCACCCATCCAGGTACCGACCGCGCCCGCTGTTGCTTAACTCTGTCGATCGCATAGGATCGACGCGAGCCGCCGGACTATGAGCGAACATACCGATATATTTGATTAATATATAAAATAAATTTTCCAACAAAATAAATGATTAAAGTAAGTTGGAATTCTCTTTTTTCCATTATCTAAGTTAATGCTTACAGTTCCATTGCCATGAGCCATATTGACGAAAACTGTAAGCACTCTTGTGAGGTGAGTTGACGCGTATGGGGTAAGTAGATTCATTGTTCATCTTATACCAAGATTCAATTTGTATAATACAAATATACTAATACTTTATAATAAATATAAAGAATAACTTATACATGTTAAGATTTTTACCATTATTATTTGAGGAACACTATTACAGAATTCCGATAAAATATGGATTTTTTGAAATCATTAATTTTTATGTAACTGATCTAAGTTAAGTTAAGTTAAGGTTATTGTAAATAGTTGCTGAATAATAGAAAGATTAATGGATACTTTAACAACAGAACAACAAAAATTGTATCTAACATCATGAGTAAAACCATACCTTCGAAGCATTACAGGTGACTAAACTCACGTGTAACCGGTAAATTGTGGTATTCTGCAGATATTTTGCTCTCTATTTGTTCTCTATTGTTCTCTTTTGTTCTCTATTTGCATTTTTCATTTCACTCGATTGATGGTAGTGAAGTATCTACAAACAATGTGGCAGATCAGAACTGACGCGATACAATCGAAAATAGTATTAAAGTATTATTAACAGAAACATTATTTATCATATTAATTCATCTTTCCATTTATATTATCTACTTGTACTAGTTAACCAAACTACCTTAAAATAACCTAAAGATAAACATAAGAGACGAATCTCTTTGTAGTACACGGTTCTTACATATAATCAACAGGGTTTACTAATCACACATCAGTACAGTAGTCCAATAGCGCTCTTTCTTTCCACTTACTTTACAAATATCAATAGAGTAACCAAGAACTTTAGCATAATGCTAGATAAACTATAGCCTTCCTCATGAATATGAAAAAGAATATTCCAAATCCGAATGGAAGTTCCAGAGATTCGTTCGAACAAACTGTTCAACTTTATTATACGTGTATTAGTGTAGTCTCCTTTTATCCTCCCGCCGACAACATTGCGAGTTGTTTCCATGTCAGTAAAAGTATTTAGTATGCATGATACCTTCAAACATTCATTAGCGGTGGAGCGTCCATCAATTCGCGAATTCCTGCGTATAAGGGAAACGATGTTTATTTACACCAGTTAGTCGAGGAAACACGCACGACCCGGCATCCGGCGCGTCCAGGGGTCGTTCCCCCGGGAGAATGTCGAATTCCGCTGTGACAACTTAATCTTGACATCTTAATTTGTTGTAAGTCGTGCGGAATATCCCCCGTGTCGGGATCTCGGCGGTCAAAAACCTCACCTGTCGTCTCTATCCGTAATCCAAGCTATCCCGAAACCTTCCACCCGATTGCAACTGTTAGAAGTCATTAACCAAGAGTTATTTTAAATGGTGTTTGTTTATGAATGAAAAAAAAAACAAATTCTGGTGCAATGTTTGAAAATGTTTAATTGATTCAAAGGTAAATCATGCTCAATAATAGATTTAAGTTCAAAGTCCAAATTTAAGAGTAAGTTAAGGTCATTGTGTTGTTAAAATGTATGTAAATTACGTTTACACGTTCAATTTCGGAGAGTGAGTTTTGTCGCAATATAAAAAACTTAACTAAAAAGTAAAACTGTCTTCAAAACGATTAAAATAATTTGATGAGGGAAACTGTTTAGGAAGTCGATGCCAGTTTCCTTAATTTAATTAATTAACATGAGATTAAAGGTAGGTAAGGAATATTACAAATATTTTCTAAAAACGGTAATTTTTGACTTGATGCTTCAGCCTTGAAAAAAAACTAATAATTCAAAACTAAAAAAGAAATCTTTGAAATGCTGAAACAAGTCCCACAGACAATGCATGCCACAAGTCTAATAGCAAAGTTCAACCACATCAAAAGCTTTGGTGTAGCCATGTTTAATAATGACTATTATTCCGCACTCTATTACGAACTTCTACAGTTACAAAATCGAATTAAGCCCAGATTTGGTGCAAGATTTTAGAAAAATATTACTGGATTCTATACCTATCTTCTTATTGATTAACTGTCCATTTCTTTTTACAAGGATAATTAATACAAATCAAATTATCCTTACTTGTCTTTGATAAACAATAGAGCCTCAAACATTTGATGTGTTTCTATCCTTACTAGGCCAACATCACTCAGGCGTCAGCGATAAATAGGTTATATACGCTTGCCTTTAATGTTTATCTTCGTTTTTAGTCCCTGAAATGTATAAGAGAATACGACTTGTTGCTGATATTACTGCGTTCAAGGCCACGATCTGTTTATTTAAATCCTTTAGGGGTAATACTGTCAAGATTTTCTCCACGCTACTTTAATTTGGCCGTGACCACGATTCTTGCAACCTGATAGGTCTACAATTTACTATATAAAGGTCTATAAATGTACACAGTTTGTAATGAGTTAAGTTCATAATTTTGTTTTAAAGGAATTTAAGAACTATATTATACGTAAGAAAAGAACCCAATTAGACTCTATAGTCTAGTAACCTATAACCTAATTTAGAAACTACTACGCTAATAGCAAGAAACGGATGCGTATTAACCATAAAAGATAATAGTTATTCTATTATAATTATGCCGCTTTAAATAGTCGTCTACAAGTAATGCTTCGAGCAAAGTGATAAATATGTTAAACGAATCCACGCTACATTTATTCATCATTAAATTAAATTAATTAAATTTTTAACCGACTTCAAAAAAGGAAGGGGTTCTCAATTCGTCTGTTTTTTTGTACATTAGCATAATGCAATGTTAATTCAATCCAATTACACTATCGACTAGTGATTTCATTTGTGTCTATAATCGCGTGGGTATATCGTGCGCACAAATCAACCGGTGATTTGTTGTAGAGGAATGGAAGTGATGAGCAAAGTTCATTGCAATCTGGTAGTCACGTAGTCCAGTGGCTTCGAATAATTACATCAGTAACCACTGCAAGCATTGGTACGAATATTTCATCGAAATCAATTTGATTCAGCAACTAACATCTTCCTGATTTCCACAGCCGTCATTCAACGATACGATTAATTCTTTCCTATCGAATATCTCACTCGCACATCGTTGTGTTTAATTAACTATTAGTTATTCTATTTGTCTTCAAAATATAATAGTAAGAAAAGTCCATATTGTTCATTTTAATAACCTCTCATAGCAAAATTTTGTGGACATCTCTTCATCGATAGCAGCATGTAAATTACAGCATAATTAATATAGTCACAAAATAGTCACTCGACTCAAAATATTTAACTTCAACATTTAATCAACTTTTAAATACAATATGGCGGACTTGGCGACCTAAGATGGCGGACTAGTTATTTTTCATTCACAGGGTTCACTAAAAAGTATACTAAAAATTAAGTAATGACATAATAAATTTAAAAAATTGTGCCTGAGGGTAACCAAGTACTTTAGTATACCTAGAATTGTATAGCGGAATCGGTCACTCAGTTCTGGATCTCACATCAGTGCTCGTCCCCATCGATCACGTGTTAAACGTGGTTGGTCCATCAGAATATTCCAGAAATCCTGCTCCGCGTCACTTCAATTAAAGCTTCACATGCAACTATCGCCACGCACGTGAATCTGAAACGTGCGTTACCACACATGTTTGTTTTGTTAAGCTCTTGATAAACAAACTTATGAATAATAATTAAACAGTGGTTTGCCCTTGCTTCGTTTTAAGTTACGCGATATCTGCTTTCTGCTAAGGCTATTTATTCACGTATGAGCACTAGTTCACTAGGCATCATAATTTTTTTCTTCATATGGCATTGGCGTATAACGCTTAGCCAAAGACAAGTAAGCGACGGGAAACAAAAGTAACAAAGTAATAATTTCGGAAAAAATTTGAAAAAGGAATTATCAGGAGCGTAGGGAATGGAATATAATTAAACACATCATAAATGCCCTGTCAAAAGGACAGAATAAGAACAAAACAATTGAATGTCGCTAATATAGATTTTTAACACTTTTTTTTCTTCGGTCCGTAATACCTAATAATACATTTAGTAACAGTATAAATCTAAAGAAACCCCTAATTTTATGTATCAAATTTATAAGTATAAAAATCGAATGTATCTAACAATTAATGAGATAGTATCAAATAATTAGTAAGGGATACGATTTTTTTACCAAAAATGTACCACCTAAAAATGAATGTTAAAACCACCTTCAAACATAAAAAATAATTTGATTCGGGACACTACTTTAACAGTTAAAGAAACTGGCACCAATACCTAAACGTTTTTTTACATTTTTGTTAAAACATTTTCATTTCTTCCTTTTTAATGGTTTTAAAAAGTTTTCTATTTTGTTTATTCTTCTTTTAGTTTTTTCTTTTCTCGGTTCCTTCCATTGTGCAGGCATGATGTTATGTTGTAAAATAGTACAAACAATACATATACCAGCGATTGCCGCAATCATGAGTCATCTATCTACTGTATTTTTAAAGAGTTCCGATGTCTCACTCGGAAACTAATAATCGGAAAATTAAAATGGGACTAGTTCGGGAGCTTACATACCATCTTATACACTTTATTTTGTTAATTTTATATCGACAAATAATAAAATGGACATTAATAAAATGAAAACCTTATCAACTAAATAAAATGCTAATATAAAAATATTAATGATAACTTAAAAACTACAGGTCGAATCTCGCTCAAATTTAAATGGGACACGACACGTGCCAGCTTTCTAATTCAAAAGAATTTTCAAATTCGGTACAACCAGTAAAAAGCTATTGACCTAACATAAAAAAATAAAAAATACAATCGAATTAAGAACTTCGTCCTTTTTTTGAAGTCAATTAAAAAGAGAGACGCATTATCTAAAGGGATTAGCACTAAAGTACGGATCTATAAGAATTCTTTAATGGAAATAAGAATACACTTTGTAACGAATAACAACAGAAATGTAGGTCAGACCACAGACCACGTAGTTGGACCTGATGACTTGATGAGTCTTGGTATACTGATGTAAACAAAAGAAAAAGAAGTAACCGCTCATCACACAGCCGTTCGCAACAATACAACTGTTTTTCTTTTAATTATTTGTTAGCTAATGTGAAACGGGAGATGTATTTATAAACTTTATATATCGATACATTTACACTTACAAAAGTAGACTTGTCTTATATAATGTATGTGAAATTAAATGAATATGACCATACGGAAATAGTCGTATATGTATATTAAATGTTCAACTAGAATTTATATTACACAGGAGACTTAAAGATAATTTATCGCATTTTCTTATAGAGGGAAAGAACTTTTACTGTTAGAAAGGAACCTCTAGAAAGTGATACAGTTCGTTCAGATGCCTAAGAAATGTTTTGATATAATAAAATACACTCGAAATGAAAACTCAACGAAAGCAATCACACAAGTATTACGATAAAATTGTATTATACGACATTAAAGAGAGGATAATATTGTGGTTGCTTACTGTTGTTACAATACAGTTCGGATAAACATGGTAACAGTGAGTCACATAGCGCGCGGGTATTCAGGGCGGGCGGGCTGGAAGGCCGCGCGACTGCTTACATTGTCTCGGAATTGCTATTGTTAATAAAAAGAAAAACACATTCTTTATTCATTGTTCGAATTTTGAATTATACAAATTCGATAATCAAATTCAAAACAAATAAATGACTTTTAAATTCGCGATAACTCTTAAAGTAATCATTCATATTGTATGGTGTAAAGGAAAATTATAATGTGCATGAAATGCTTATGGTAACTTAAGTATTTAATAAAAAAGGAACATTTCCACCGAACATAAATTTATTATATATTAAAGTTCAGCGTTTTCGATGAAAGCTCACAATCGGCTTGAATTTTTCTGATATCTTCGACAATGATCGTTATATCTCATCCAATTTACATAAAACATTATAACTTTATACGCGAAAATCTTCCTCTTGAATCACTTCATCCTTCAGTGAAGATCGTATGGAAATCCGTTTGGTACTTTTTGAGATGAGCGCGTTGAAACTTTACTTTAAAATATGTATAGAAGATGTATAGATAAACAAAAGACAATGAGACAAAAAACTCTAAACAATGTACAATCGTTTCGTTTCACGATATTTCCTGCCTTTAAATACGTAAATTAGCTGGATTCCTGGTTTTTTGAATATTAAGTTCTTGTTTATTCAACGTTTGAAATATCCAAGTGGTATCGTATACCAATGTCAAGTGGCCTTCTTGTTGTTGGCAGGCCGGCCGATGTCTCTCATACCGCTAATTGTCATGAGAGTATTTTAACCGGATAATATGGAGACCTCACGACCTCCAGTTGACATCTTGCAGCAATGAAATAAAGGTAGTTTTCCAGACATTTTTACTGTGTTATACAAGCAATAATATTCAGAAATTTGATGGCCGTTCTAAAAATGAATGGTTGTTATAAAAAAATATAATTTAACAAAACAAACGAACAAAAGTTTACAGTATTAACTGATAAATTACCTAATGAACTAAGATTGTTTCAGTAATCGATAATATGCTGGATGTTACCGAAAAACTATTGTTTATACTTAGACAGAATACTAAATGCAGTTGTTTGGGAAAACCGGTGTGATTGTATAAACATTCGGTCGATTAATAGCCATTTTGTCATTCATTAAAAGAAAAAAATTACAGCTTTTTTACGTAAAATGATACAGATCTGTTGTGCTGTCCATCACTGGAGCAAATACCTTATTAGTTTCCCGAGTAAATGACTAAGTGGCGTTGAAACAGCGGGATTTGTGAATAATTTGATGACGTCATAGTTACTCGACTTCAAAGTACACTTTCATTTATTGAATTAGTTTTGTTTGTATTTAGAATTCCAGTTTTAGAATAAACCGGAAGCGGTCCTTTTTAGGTAAAATAAATATTAGCGTGTCGTGTATATTACGGCACCTCAATATGAAGATATTAATTTCAAAAATATTCAACTTTATAAGTTCAATGACATCTGCTTTCCCCGAAGAAAGACTTTGTTAATCTGGCTAAGCCTTGGCCCGCCAGGTTAACGCGTGTTAGTAAACGAAAGATATAATTATTATCCTTATACTTAGCCTTGTTCTTCATCATATATAAAGCATGTCGGCTGGAGCCGTCAACAAGTTTACGTAGATCGCGGTGGTAATCCGTCCACTGGGCCATTTGTCAGTAACCTCGTAAACATTTCTAGTGGATTCTGGAAACGTCTTCATGTATTTCGTTCACCGTCTCATTCTTAGCTCTGTGCTCTCTAAGCATATTTCACGACGATCTGAAATATCTTCATATTTATGAGGACACTAACATAGAACAGTGTCGCCACAAGCTTTCAGAACATGTTAAATATTTGTTTAGAATGTTCCTTATCGCGACTTGGAATAAGTTAATAAAGAATTGTTCCACTGTAATTACTTTTGGAATGGAATAAAAAAAAAATAGGCTTACATTATAAACCTCTGAAAATCGTATGTAAAAATATCTTTAGTGAAATGTAATGGACACGTTTTGTGTCTGACTCGTGACTGTTTATAAGAGTATTTCTATGTAATTAGAGTTAAATCATCATCTCCCTGACCTTATCCCATTACTTGGGGTCGGCGCAGTATGTCTTCTTCTTCCATTCATCTCTGTCCTTCGTCAGCTCACACACTCCTTTCATAGACATGTCATTCCTCATACAATCCATCCATCTTTTCTTCGGCCTACCTCCACCATAATATCCCTCCACTTTCAAATTAGAGTTAAACAATATTTTTACAATAATTAAAAATGTTATTGCTTATTATCCGTTAACAAACAAAATACCATTTTTTATCTTTAACGTGTGAATATGTGTCATTGATCATATTTTGTGCATGTTAATATATTTGTAATGACCAGCCACGAGTTTCGTAATACGATACTAATAATGTCACGGTGTCAAAGAACTCGGAAGAACAGGCTGCAAACAGCTCATTCAAGTAACTCGTAAAATCTTAATTCGTTTCGGAGTTTTACTCATGTACACTCAATCGTTTACATTAATCTCGGTCTTGTGTTATACTTTTTAAACAGGAAACGATAATAACTCAAAGGACTCGCGGTTGTTTGGACATTATACTAGAAGTGCGTAGCCGGCAGTTATTTTGGTAACGGATTACGTTTCAGGGCTGCGTTATAGCATAGGGATTTGATCGTGTTTTGAATAGTTGTCATAAAAGTATAAAGATGAGCCCTGGAACATCCGTATTTACAGCAGGCGCCGGTGGAGGGCGGCGTCGTTCGAATCGGTTTCGAATTCTTAAGAGCGAAGCATCCGGCGAGTGCACTGGCTTAATGCCAAATATGCGCGCGCTAACTCGCTGTGGCGTCCACCGGGCAATTATCATTTTACAACCCTGATTTTACAGATGTCGTGAAATTTCAGAGAATTCAAAAAGCTTGTAGAGTAGTTATTGCAAAAGTTTGTTTGACATTGGAGTTCAAAGAAATCGCCATGGTCGTATCGTAACAAATATTTACATGGTGTGAGGACTTACAGGCAAATCTGTCTGGGAGTACTACAAAGCAAGGTCTTGGCATTTTATGTTGTTTTCAAGACATGTGTAACGTTGCACGTAAAAAGTGTAAACATTAAATGCCATGGCTACGGAACAAAATATCATTATTAACAAAACTTTAAAAATATGTATGTCAATCCGACCTACAATCTACATTAAAGTTGTTGTAAAAGTTAACGAAATACATCTTGGTACCTAAAGTAACGAAATACTTGTTACGAAGAAATTACAAATGGATTTAATATTTCTATAAACAGTTTCATGAATCGATAACAAAGCTCTTTCCACATGTTTTAGCCGCGACTGATCCGTCACGGCAACGATCCGGGACAGACCAATCGCCCGGCGCCGTATGACTTATTGCACCCTCCAAACTTTAAGACAACTACCATAGAGGCTCTGACTTTCTGTCATGTCTTTAAAACATTAGCTGTCCAAAGCAAAGCATGGGTTTTAGTAATAAAGAGGCCTGGTGAAAAACGTCAATTGTTGCAATTAAGGGCCAAACTGAGTGCCGAAAGTTCTTTATTCTTTAGCCGAAAAGGTCTTAATTATTGTTTAACGATAACGACTTAGATCGACACCTTAATGGGCCTGTTGACGCATGAAAATATTTTAGGCACTTTGACACTATCAATCACTCATCTAGCTATCGATTGGACCTATATTTGCTTGGCTTGGTCGAACAATCACGACTGAAACGTGCCTTTTCTCATTTGCAGTTGTAATTTGTAAGTGCATTTTGTCAAATATATGAACCAAAGCCTAATATGTTAAGTTACCATTAGAATTATTTATTTTTATTCGCATTAATAACAAATACATTTGAATTATTATCAATCTTTGTATTAAAATAATGCCATTATTTATTTATATACTGTAAATGTTTTATTTTTGGTCGGAGTTCTCATTGCGTTGATTGTGGACATTAGAATTTCGTAATATCGATTAAAATATAGTTTGTATTATACATTCGAATTATTATTCGAATTCGTTGATAGTGACGCGCTTTTACTACTGCTACTTAATACTGAAACCGTTTACGTTTCATACAAAAGTCGTGTTATTATGAAAACAGGTGTTGGATTCCTACGCAAAAACTCATTCAGTAGTTCTATGTGTGATTTAGTCACGCTGCCGTGAATAAATTCGTGAGTTGGTTATACGTTTGGCAACGAGACTCGAACGTCCATTCAGTGGACAGATGTCGAAACGTGTCGTTGCACAACCCACAACGGGTACATCACATGTTTCCGGGGTGTCGCATTGTTTACAGTATTTGAAAAAATGTTGACAAGTATTTCAACATACATATGATTTTAAACTCTGTATGTAAGCGGACAGCGGCGACAGGTTGGAAGAATCTCTTCCTTAGTTACCTGTGTATTTATTTACGTCTGTTATATTGTTTGTCAACTGTTTTTGTTTATTTACCTACTTAATTTCTGTAGGTAACGTATTTCTTCTATCCCGCAGCAAGAAATTCTTTTACGAGGATCAAATTATAATTTACATATTATTTTATGTGTTTTACGAATGCAAACAGGATAAGTTAAGTACATATGCTTATTACTATATTAAAAAATTGGTAAATATCTCTAAATCAATTTCTTTAGTAATTAAGTTCGTATAGAAATCCTGCAGACCTGAGATTTATCCATATTGGTCTCAAAGGTGCGTGAATAAAATCTCCCACGTGATAATTATGTTAAAATTTCATGATTAAGATATAAAGATAAAGTCATACATTAGGATAAAAATACTTGGTTCGGAAACCATTTGAATGGCTTAACCCAATTCTGAACATACCGTAAATTGTTAATATTTTGCTTTAAGCAGCGGAATGTGATGTTTATGTAATATTGTATCAAATATTTTACATAACTCACGACGTCCTGATTTAGCTGCAATAAAGTTCACATACATATATACTCATACGTATAATCTTAATCTTTATATTCGAATATAAAGTGCGACTACGGTCCTTATTTATTGTGCCTTATTACTCTTTTGCATTCGTTAGTAATAATACTTCGGAGCAGTTCATTATTTTACTGGAACGTGTCTCTCATTTACATGCCTAATGCTGTGGTCTAGTTTACAGATTCTAAATTCAAAAATATTACCAAATAACGATTTATTTCCAGCCATTAATTAGGTAAAAGATGATCCTGTAATCGCTTTGTCAATGGATAAAAGGAAAGAACTGACTTCAATTAAATATGCTGTATCAAATAAATGCGCGTTATAGGGGATAACTCAAAAGTACTCGTCAAATGTCGTTTAAATTTATAAGGGACCATAGTCAAATACCGGCTTTAAAAAAACAACCATTCAAATAAAGTAAGATCCAGTAAAAAGTAATTAACGAACACATAAAAAAAAAGAAAAAATACATACGAATTGAGAACCTCCTCATTTTATTGAAATTCGTTTAAATATATAAACATTCATGTGAAACGAATTCTTAGGTCCAAACTTGGAGATTTTAACGATAAGACTACTTGGACATTAGAAATTTTAAATACGATTTGTAAATGTCAATAGGAAAATACTCTCTATAAATTTGTTGCTTCTCCAATACTAAGACCGTAAGGAATTGTTAGCGTTTTGAACCTACTTGACTTTCTAAGTGTTCTTAAAAACCAACTTCAAATAAAAATTTCATTACATTTCTTTCAAACACGACTCATTTTACACGAGGTTAATAATAATCAGCCGTGAAGGATCACTGTTTCATCAGATCAGATCGCGCCCGTTGCATTAGAATCAGTTAACGGGTGTTGATAGAAGTCGACCTTTACTCCGGAAATACTCAACCTTTTGGATATAATTCATGGCAATAGTCAGCCGATATTTAGCCCATACTCGCATTTCAACCGGCCCTTCGATCATTGGGGGCACCGTTTCTATAACCGTCAATAGTTAGGGAATGCTATTATTGTAAGCTCTCGCTCCGACCCGCTTTCAGAACTCTTTATTTATATTTGAGTTAATACTGTGCATAGGAAAATGCATTTTGTTTAGTGCTTACCAAACTACGATTTTTTTTTGTATTACACGTCTGTACCTGAATATAATGCTAACATTTATTTTACATCAATTTTATATTTAAGTGTGGATTTTATATTATTCTTGTAGAATACTTATAGCGTTATATTAGGTGGAATACAAATTTAAACAATCTTTAAATGTAAGGTTAGGCATTCAAACGTACTTGTTTTGCAACGGCGTTCATTAAAATTATAACTTACTGTAATCTTTCACACATGTTAGTTAGTATTGGATTTGGTTAGATTTTATCAATAAACTTTGTTGCAATTCAGTGATTTCAGGTTCAAGTAATTGATTGACGCGTGTGTGTGAGTGTAAGTTACTTTTTTATATAGACACCAGCTTATTCGGCAGGTTTAAAACCCAACCAAAACAAACTAAAACCATTTTCCATTGAATCTAATTGTGAATCTAAAATATTTTCGAATCCACTAAAACAAAAAACATTTAATCAAAATCAGACCAACCTTTATTACGACTTCAGTGACATACACAAGGACAGAATAATTATAAATACAAACACTAACTGTACCAACCAATAGTTCTGAAATAATTAAAAAAAATAGCAACAATTAATAATATATGAATAGAGTATAATTTCTTTAATTGGATTATTTTCGATCACTACAAGCTTTACCAAATACAAAGTTTTATATCTTAAAATTAGAAGTTGCGGTGGTCCCGCAGTTCACTTTTATACCATCTGAAAATAAACTCACAGCTTTTATTTTAACCATTGATTGTAGTTAAATTAAATTAATTGTTCGTCCGTTTCGTTAAATTAAAAGATTTTTGATCATTTGTACTCCTCTAATTTGAACGAAATGGTAGCTTTTACTCTATACAAACGAATTAACGTTTGCATCGAAGACATGTAGCAGATAAGAAAGGTGTATTATTTCTAAAATAAATAACTACATATAGAGCTAAACTAGTTTTTCTTTTTAATTTTTTACATTATATTATATTGCTCTTAACCATATCTGAGTATTATAAAACACGGATTTTTTATAACTGGTTAGTTAGAACGTACACAACCACAGTGTTCCAGTTCGAGTAAGGCAAGTTTATTTTTATAACATCATTTAAAACATTCATCAATTTATCTTATCTTATTCTACCGTTTCCGCGTCGAAACAACTGAACAATTTTTAGAAAATTGTTTTTTAATTCACCCAAAAGCGACAACTGACTCTTATAGATTTGGAGTTAAGACATAAAATTGTGTAAGACATTTGTAAAACGTTCTGTTACAAGTTATCCTAGCAACAGTGGCGTGTAAACAAATGAATGCTGTAACTGGAGCCCTGGGGCTCATTCGGCGTGACCTTCCTCCGAAACGATAATATTTATCTCAATCTTCATTTCCTTCTTTTCGGAATAAAACTATTAACAACCCGGATACCTGTTTCAGTTGTTTCTTGTTTATTTAATTCATTCTTCATATTAATATTTTGTAATATTGTTGTTTTATTTGTAACATGTTTCTTTTTATTTGGTTGCTGTAATTTTATGGGAATTGGCAATTTGTTTTGAATATTTTTTTAGACATAAATTCGGCCAAGTGTGTGTCCGGTCTTGTGTAGTGTAGAGTTAAAGTTGGTTGACTACCTAGTCATGATAGCATTTTCACTTCGATATACCTAATACATTCTGAATTTTTGTCAAAACTATTTAGCTATAATCTGTGTATGATAGATGCTTCATATTGTATGACAAAGCAAATCATAATCGTAATTTTTCGTATGTTACAATACAATCAACTAGTTACAGTTGTGTAGGAGCTAGAAACCAAAGCATTAATAATTAGACAGCGATTTTTTGTACTATAGCCGTATTTCTTATGGTTTAAACTTAACTCATCGTGCACATTGGATCAGCCATGACCACGATTCAAGCAGGTTGATCGAAATATAGATGAACAAAATGCATACCGTGAGTACCCGATTCAGTCTAAACTCTAAAATAAACCATATTGCGTTTATAGCATATTTTAGTTCAATATAAATTCTATACCTACTACATTAAAAAACTTGCATTCTTTTTAAAACAATTTGTCGTATAATAATATTTGACAAATAAAAAAGCGATGTTATCACTCAAGATATTTCGTTATTTGTCCCAAATCCAAGGAAATTATTGAGATGAAAGTGGGACTGCAATGATATAAAATAGAAAATACTGACCAGACTTTCCATTCATGATGAAATGTTTTACTGTTTCGACATATTATGCAATCAAATTGAAGCAAATGAGGTTACCGGCGACCAAAGATGAATCTGTAGAGTAGACAATTGATAAAAGTAGCCGCAATTGCATGTAAATAATGTTGACTAATAATTGTAAAGTTTCTGTTAACAGAAAGGGATATAAGGAACTTTATTTCATAAATATCTTGCCTTTAAAGTACTGTTTTGATTGTTATCCAACTATACGTTCTATATAGAACTAGCTCTAAACTTTAGCTTAACAATCTTTATGGAACATATTTTAAAGCCTAGCATTTTTGTATCCTCTAGGATAACGCAAAAACAAATGGCACCTGATGATAAGCTGTCACCGTCGCCTTTGGACATGAATAATACCGAGAAATCGCGAATGCAACGCCGCCCCTTTATACATCTCTATTGAAGAATTCCATGTCATAGTACTCCAGGAACAACTCAAAAGGAAGCTCAGACCATATTTACATAAACATGGCAAAAAGAATCATGAGATTCGGATTATAGAGCGTCCACGTCCAAACGATGTGGATGAAACTTCGACCTTTGGCTATGATTATAGAAAAGCGAAAATAATAGTCGAACAGGTCCTCAGAGCAGTATAGGTATAAAACAGACTATGTTTAAAGTGGCTTCACTGAGTATATTGCTGTTCTTTGATATTAACCTGTTGTTAAGGTAATTATGATCAGCAAACGTCTGGCTGTCGCCAGAGGATGTTGGCTGGTTTATAGGTTAACACAATTTATTAGTGGAGGGTACCTAATTTTCATTAGTTGCATCATGCCTTGTGCACACAAGTATGTCATAATAATTTGATAACAAAACTAGGTCGGAATTAGGTCAATACGCTTTGCCTTACTACATATATTGAAAATAAAATTAATAATGCTTAAAATGTAACTGAACACGTAAATAATCAATATTTATAAACTAACAAAGCAGGGAGGTCTTATCTTGCTACATTAGAAGTTTACTATCGGAACGAATTGTAAATCTCAACCAATATAGAGTCCGCTTATAATAAACATACAGAAAATCTAATATAACCCTTTTAGAGCGGTTCACTAACATAACACGAACATATGTATATGTATATATATATAGATTACGTAAATAATGACTTGGGTATTCAAAAGATGTTTCAGTTAATACCAAAAGTTTCATGTCTCAAATTGTTGAGATAAATAATACTGCTATTTCAGCATCCAATGTTTTGGCACTGGCTACAAAATATACACTAATACATCAAATCATCAATCGAGAAATTAATCAAATTACCAAAAACTAAATTGATAAATTTATTTTGCAGTAGCTGTGATTTTTCTGTAGATTGACGGTATACAACTGGGTTGATATATTCTTCTATCAGAAATACCTATATGTTATATAGGAAGAGTTGTGCAATGTTTTGGTTGTGTTCAGAAGGCCTTGTCGACTTATCGCCGCTGATCTAGGCCTGTCGGCCTTGTCATGGGCTGGATAGGCCCATTCATAACTGTGAGCAATCGATACTCGCCTTGTTTTGACATTCATACCGCAGTATCAGCAGTTCACGTGAACATTGAGACAGTTTGTTAAATGTCTGAAAATGTATTTCCGTAGAGCTTCATCTAAATACTAATAATCTTAATTAAAAAAAAATATATACATACGTTTATCCCGTTACACGTAATAAACATTAGGATGAAAAAAAAATACGTAAATAACCTTCAAATTTAGTTTTTCATTATCAGTTTAAGGGTTTGAAAGGAATAGATTCGGCAGTAAGTGTAGTATACTGGTAGTTTTATTATATTATGAAGTTCTAGCTGGATCAAGTATCAAGTTAATCTCACCTATCGGACCAATTTAAATTTGTATTGAAATATACCATAGCATTTCCTTTTAAAATTACATGTTTTTTTACCGAAAACACTAGCAAGGCCATTATTATTAAGCTGTAACCATTATGAATAGCTAAAGTTATAAAATATAAATAAAATATTGGCATTATAAATGAGTCGAACAGTTTCAATGCTATCACGTTGACAAGGGTCAATTTTCGTACGGAAGTTGCGTATCGTCTCTCGAGTGGGCGACTATCACAACACTTCCAATGAAATGTGTGGCCAGTCTATATTTAATTTTTGTTAATCGGAAAATCTGTGAAGACGAAATATTGACGTAATAACTTTAATTATAACCACCATTTCATCACAGTCTGTCAATAATATTATTCTGTTCGTGAAGGTGACAACGATGAGAGCAGGAAAATTTTGAAGCTATAAATTTTCCCGTGAGATTCTCCAAAATTGAAACAGCGACCGCTGATCTGGATTTTAATATGGAGTGTGTTACTTGTAGGGAAAAACATCAAGGTATTATTTTTAAGACTTTTTTATACGTGTTTTTTTCACGATGAGATTTTCTGCCTTCTTTGAGTAAACAATAACGTTTCTGAATAGCATTTTGTCTATATTTAAAATCAGCTTCCACAGTTTGAGTAATTCCGTACCAGGCGTGAATAAGTTGATAAATCGACTTGCATTCTATATTTTTTAAAGCATAATAGAAGTTTTTGTTTAATGCATAGTAATCTGAAAACTCTAAAGCAAATGGAAACTGAAAGGAAATTAATACACATTCAGATAAAAAAGTATTTATTAACATAAAATCAGACTTTAGACATGAAACTTAAACTTAAAAGTGGCTGTGCACGATAAAATGTAAATATTATATATATATATATCATTTAATAAAATCTTCTTTATCGTAAAGCAGTGACGAACCTAGTATTGAACTGCTCTATGATCGAAATTTAAATATAGAAGAAAAAGA
>DWJN01001812.1:0-16814 GCA_018248895.1 Carystus phorcus | reverse complement strand
AATGTCCGTCAGTTAACATGTACATAGTAGTAAGTTTCCTTTTTTTATTTGTACTGTATACCTACATACTTGGTTATTTTGGTCTGCTTAATTAATTAAACATGCATATTACAGAAAATATATGGCAATGAAAAGACAGCAAATGGGACGATTAATGTCAAGGTACTTCAATTATAATAAGCACATATTCATTTGTACGTCTATGATGTGTAGTATTTAAAACAGGTTGTTCTGAATGTTTGATAAATTTAAAACAATTAGATCCTTATTTTTCATTCTGCAGATCAGGTTCTGATGTTCCCAGTAGTATTTCTGGAGCTAGATGTGGAAGACCCAGTGGACGAGGAATGCAAAAACCTTTGAAGGACGATAACTCTGTAGGTAGATATGGTAAATCCAGATCACGTAGAATGCGAAAACGTTTGAGGGGCGGTCACTCTGTAGCTAGAGATGGAAAACCTAGAGTACGTGGAATGCGGAAACATTTGAAAGACGAAGAGTCTGTGTGCGGTCTAGATGAAATACCAAAACCAGAACATGTGAGTATTCATGTACTTTTTAATTTTACAAACTAACTTCAACATACTTATTTAAATAAATTAAATATTACTGAAGACAACAGCCGCTAGCGGTTATACTTAGGGTTGGTTATATTTAGGACTTCTTTTACATTTATGAGCAAGGTTTTGAATACAACGCTATGTGACTTATTTTTCGCTAGGTATTGATTTCGTTCCAAAGATCACGCTTAAAGCTATACAATATTATTCATGTCTCGGACATTCTGATAATTTACTTTATATTATAATACATTCTTTCAAGGTCCAAATACCCGCAAATTTAAAAAAGGGCATGTTACAAACGCACTCGTTGACAGTTTTACCTTGTACTAAAGAACGAAAACCGCAGATTCATTATGGTATACTCACTGGATCATTTAACCTGTATGATCCAAAATTTAGTAAGTGTTTGTAAGTTAAGTAGCCTTATTTCTCGTTATAAATTACATATGGAAACTAAAACATTGTTATAACATTTAGGTGCTAGATCTAGAGGAAAACAAGCGCTGGCGATGAGTGTTATGGCGTACTGTTTAGCATTCCACTATCATCCTAAACGATGGACTATGAAATTGATTGATAATTTAGTTCAGGCCGGTGATCAATGGTAAGTCTGTTAATACGTATCTGTGATTTATAGCATAATACTACTGCTACCTTTTTGTAGAATATAGATACTATTACACTTTCGAATTATAGGTACATCCAGTGTTTAGATAAAGTCCACGATCATTCGGCTGTACAAGGAATGTGTGAAGTTTTACCATTTGGGAAAAAACAGACGTTAGAACTTAACAAGAAACGCATGCAAGTACTTTTAGGCGAACCTGATATCGTTGGTTACACCATGTCATTGGATCCTACTGTCTATAATTTATGTCGTGGACTTAAGGCTTTCTTTAAAGAAAATCGCGCTGGAATCATGTTGACGAGGTACGTTTGTTTGTAATTTTATTGGATTGGTTTTGCTTGTGTTTGACATAATAACCAGTATTGATTTCTAGGGTATTGAAAGTAGTCATTTGGAAAGACAGAATCTGCTTTTATATATTCGACCCAGCTGGTAGAGATTCCAGGGCATATTCAAATTTTACCAATGGCTACGCTGCTATTATAAACGTCAAAGATTTGGAATCGGTAGCCGAGGTATTATTGGCACGTAGTGTAGTTGAAGATCAAAAGTTTGTCCTAGCGCCTGTAAGAGTTTTAAAAATGGTGGATGCAACGTGTGACGAAGATTTTGAATCCGATAAAGAATTGACACAAGCAGAAAAAGCTTTAATGGGATACCGAATCCTGAATGAAAATTGTGCTATTGTAAATGCTAACATGCATTTAGGTGACAGATGTTTTGAAGAAGCAAAGTACCGACAAGCGTTGCCAATAGCCATTGCAGCAATGACTTATGCAAAAATTTCCCCACCAAACACGTGGTTTTCGAAAACACTTGACAAAATATTACGCTTGGGCAACAAGTTATACGTTGATTGTTTACATCCTAAGGTTATGATAGATATATCAATTGATAATATTCCAAATGAAATCACAGTCGGACCGTATGCGTGCGAAATTATAATTTATAGAGAACGTGTTAAAGGACAACTTTTTACAACTAAAGAGTGTTTGTTTAATATAAAAACTGGTTTAGAGGATTTTTTTAGTCATGAGTACAATAGCGGTATATTGGATTTTAATAATTATGCATTAGCTATATGGAGGCAAAAAGATATGTATTATCTTTTCGATCCCTACCCTCGCACAAATGACGGATTACGATCCCTAAGAGTGGGTAAGGCTTGTTGCCTAATGTTGCTTAATCCAGAAACTTTGGCGTCTGTATTTACAAAAAATTGGGATTATTTACCTGCAACTACGCAATTTTATATCCATGCATTCAAAGTATTGAAATTAAAAAAGAAAGAACCAAAGGTACTAAATAAAATCTTACGCATGTAATTAAGTAACATTTCGTACTACTTACAACTAATGGCTATATATTTTAGGCACAAATACTTTGCACTTTAAGCGACGAACAATTACCTGGTGCTAAAGGAAAGGTGAAAAGGATACCTCTTGGGACAAGTCAAGCTCAAGGCGACGGGAATGAAATCTTTCATGATGTCATGCCTCAAGATATTCTTCTAGATAAAGACGCAGAAGTAAGTTTTTGACTTCTACAATAACTGTCCGATTAACCAGTGACGCTTTGGTATAGTCACAATTTAAATATCTAAACTAAATTTTACCAATTTAATTTCCAACCAAACAGCCTAAGATTGACGAAGAGCAGATGGGTGACATCATATCATTAGTTGATAGTATACAAGAAGATTATTTGCCACCAATCCCGCTCAAATACAAAAATATGGAGGCTGAGCCATTAGAGCCTAAAGTCGGTAATTACAAACTTTTTAAAATCAATAATTGTTTAAAATAAAAGCGAATAGCAAAAAAATACATGAGCATGTACTTCTTACGAATTATGCATCTACTTATATATTGGAATTTGGTAGAGTAGTAGATCTTGGTATAATACCCACCAAACAAATGTCTTTGTGTAGTTAACCTGGACTCGCCGACGGTGTCAGTGACGCAGGTGGTACCGCCGTGGCCAAAACCCACAGACAAGACCAACGTGCCCCCCGAGCCGGACCCCGACCGAGAGCCCACGCCGCCGCCAACGCCACCACCCATGCCGGTACGGAAGTAATGGGGGTAGTTAGCTGTCAATTCGAATGGGATATTACTTACTGTTAATTGCAAGTCTCGAATAGTGTTGTGACATAAGTGTTTGATAAACTTTGAACAGTTAACATTTTATTATATTCACTGTTTCACCAATGTATTTACCCATGCTGTATGTCAATCCTCATGCGTGCCTATCACAAGACTAATTTGTCTCATTCATAGATTCTATTCCTACTTGTGTAAATGAAATAATGTCATTGTATGTCTGTGAAACGAGTAAATAAAAAGTGTATATACACTAAAACCCTATGCCAGGCGACTAATATTCTTTCAATGTTATTAAAATTTTAAATTGCTTTTTGAAAATTACACCTGTGTTTTTCGTTGTATTCGTATATTGTTAAGAGTGTATTGAAAGAGAATAAATTAATAAACAATAATTTACGGAATACTTATTCGTTACGAAAAACGTAAACATATGGTTCTAGGTAATTATTATATTTCTGAGGACTCTGCGACATAGTGACCTTTGTGATTTAACCTTTCAAGAGCATATACATATTTCTTTATCTATATATATATAATATATAACCAAAATATAAATATACTAGTAGACCTGGTGAAATTCGTATCACCTTGGAAAATTTGTCCCGATTTAAAATACTTTATTATAAACATGTTACATGTTGTACCCTAATTTCATGTTACGTGCAATTTAAAATTAATTCATTATTCCAGGTGCCTGAAGGAGCTGGAGAAGAGGTAAGAGAAGACTTGACCATGAATACTATAGATATACCTACTTATTTCTTTGAGTCAATCGGATTGTTTCTCTTTCTGTATATTATCAAGACTAATTTAGAACGAGTTTAATTTATACGAGGATAGATACTTAATTACCAACTTTTGTTGTAGGAAGAAGAAGTAGGTGAAGAAGAAGAAGACGAGGAAACAATGAAAAAGAAAAAGGAAGAAGAAGAAAGAAAAAAGGCCGAAGAGGAGGAAGCCAGAAGGAAAGCTGCAGAACTGCCACCACCATTACCACCGCCTCCACCTTCACCGCAACCAGAACCAGAAATGCCGGTATATAAAAAAAATAATGTTTGTGGAAAAAATATTTTGAAAAAGCTTAATTCCTTTTAGTTACCTATATTAAAATTAATCCACGTAAGTATTTGGGAGGATAAATAATATTTGAAGGACTAAGATGATGGTTGTGGACCTACATAAAAAGTACGCAAATAATTACAAAGATTAATTTTTTGT
Organism: Carystus phorcus; assembly: GCA_018248895.1. Lineage (NCBI taxonomy): Eukaryota > Metazoa > Arthropoda > Insecta > Lepidoptera > Hesperiidae > Carystus > Carystus phorcus. Next base: position 12,300 of record DWJN01001812.1, on the reverse strand, counting down.
TATTTGTTGCTTTGTATCGAAGCGAGACAACACACGTCAAAACAAGCCTATTTAATGACACTACTCTTTTCTCATGAGCTTGAATTTTAATAACGTTGTATACCTATAAACCGCTGTTATTTTTATTACTTATAACAGTAACTTAATAATTCCAAGATTATTGAATATAATGTTATACTAAGAAGGAAATCTGTTATTTTACAAAGTATTCCTCTAAAATATTTAGAACATTCCGGCAAGTTTTTGATTATGTTGCGTTTTTATAACTGTGTGACAATATTTTGTCTATTTCATTGGGTCCTATTTTATATTTAATTCTGTTCGATGCTATAATATCAATATTTGGCTTTTATGTTTCAGCTTGCCCCAGCTCAAATGGTGGAGGATGAAGTGGAGACAATGGAACCGGTTAATGTCGAACGCAAAATATTATTGACAGAAGACGCTCGATCTCGTTACAAAATGAGACAGCTAAGGAAAAAAATGACATTACCACTTTCAGAAGCCGAACTAGATGTCACACCGTCCGTGGAGCTCTCGAAGCCCAGTAATTTCAAAACCCTTCCGGATAACACGCAAATTATCAGAGGCACATCGGCGTTTGCCACATCACCAGATTCGAAAGCTATAGACATATTACCATTCGGCGCTATAATGGCTATCGTCACATCTTACAAGTATACGGTTAATTCATGGACTAAAGGCGTTGTAAATTTTGTTGTGGATACGGCTAAGAAGTTATATGATAACAAACAAACTAAATTCCAGCTTGCACCAATACATATTATACCCAAGATTGCACTTGGACATCAGGTTTATAAATTTTATGTAAATTTGTAGCCAACAAATTAACTGACGAGTCACTAGATACTAATCGGTCATCACACTCACGTGTCATGTCAAAAACTACCTAGTTAGCATACACTGTAATTTAAACATGTTAAAATATTATGTTAAGGCTATCCGGGCTAACCCGGTAAGTAATGAATGGAATGTTCTTAGGTTAAACTGGGTGGCGCTGACCTCGGAGATCTCAGTCAGTCCGAAAAGTATGATGGTTTCGGCTGATGTTTTAGCATAACTTTAAGTACGTGGATTTAGTTAACACACAGTATATTGCGATAATAATGCATTATTTTTAGGCTTATCATGCTAAAATTGACGTAGTCAGCGAAGGCCCCACGTGGCAACTGGAAGATCAATTAACAAGGAAATTTTTAACTAAATACGACAGAGGCATGATTACAACTTCTACGTACAGCTGTGCATTTTTCAAACGCAATGGTTTATTTTATTTATTTGACGGCGGTCCTTGCAATCCAATGGGTCTGAGGGAAGAAAAAAGTAAAACCAAAGGATTTGCTTGCTTTTTACGTTTTCGTACATTGCACGATCTTATTGCTCGGTAATTTTTGAAATTTTTATGTAATGAATTTATTGACGACTGAGCATATTTTATGGACTATGCAGTTAGTACAAGTTTTCTTACCTCCCTTATTATTTTACAGAGTTTTATTCAATAAAGATGAAAAAATAGAAGATCAACAATTTGTTTTGAGTAGAATAATAGTTCGCAGACTTTTGGAAGAGCCAAGAATGAAATTGCCAGAGGATTATGATTATGAAACAGGATTACCAAAATCAAAAAAATCAAAAATGTCAATAGTACCACCCCCTAAAGATGCTGATAAAAAGAGTGCGATTAAATTAGAACAGCCAAAAAGCCAAACCGTTGTTGGATATCAGCTACATGATGGCGTATACAGAATAGAAGGCACGACTTGTCTAAAAGATCATAAAAAAAGTGTTGAAGTAAAATCATGCCATTTTGTCTGTTTAATTGCTATGTTGATGGCGGCAATGCATCCTATTAGAACCTGGGATCATGTTATGGTTGATATGTGTATAGAAAAAGGTTTAGAAATAAAAGATAAAGCCACGAATTTGAGTGTTTGCGAGAAAAGGATAATCAAAAATATAATTTTAGACGGTAAATTTATTAACATCAATATAAAGAAAATTATTGTGGTAAATGAAAATCCTGAGAAACGATTAGAACAGTATTTAAAAGCTGTACTAAAAAGGCTTAGATATGTTATCATTCGGTTCTCCCATTGTAGTTTGGTTATTTGTCAAACAGAAGGATATTTCCATTTGTTCGATCCATACCCTGCTCCAGGTGAAGAAGTAGAAAAACCTTCAGAAGACAAAAAAACTTCAGAAGACAAAAAAGAAAAAAAAGGCAAAAGAGCTAGTACGTCTAAAAAAGGTTCTACAGTTGCCTCATGGACGTTATATCGTTCTCTAGACAGCCTTATAAGCAGAATACAAAGATCTGGTACACCGGCAGAGATTAATAAACCAGAATTTTATACATTTGAACTAACATCAGTAAAACCTGCACCAAGACATTCAGCTTTTAACTATAGACTGAGTCCGCTGTTCAAACCGGACGATAATCCAAACTTGCCATATTTAAGACGAAGAAAAATTCGACCCATCGTAGATGAAAAGATGTATTGGTTAAATATTGAAAGTATTCCTTGGTCTCGTATGAATCCTGTGAACGACTTAGGTTTTGATAGAAAAACTCCACGCACAATGTGGAAAAATTGGGACATCGAATTTCCTGGAGATCTTTACTCCCTCTGGGGAACTCTTCATCCATTGGATACTAAATTTGACGAAGGACATCGAGGAAAGCAATATTTGGCGACGTGTGTTGTAGCGCTGGCTATGTCCCGGGCTTGCAGTTTAAGTGCTTGGACGAGTAGCTTCTTAGATGGTATAGTGAATCTAGGTGACAAATATCATAAAAAATGTATTGACAAGATTGGAGGTGACAAGAATCATGAAATAACTATTACCGATTTAAATTCCTCATTTGACGAGATGTTCCCTTACTCATTTAATGTGAAGTTTGAAGAAAATATATTTGGCTTTGTTTATAATATATTTCCAGATCGTTTTAATTTAAGCAAAGCCTTGGTTTACTTTTTTGAGAAAAACACTTTAGGGATTCTTACGTCCCCTGGTAAAAATTTAGCATTTGGAAAGATAGATTTGTCATATTTCATGTACGATTGTCAAAGCTATGGATCTCCAATTTTTTGTCCCGGTCAAGGTGCCTCATATATTTTAAAGTGTGAAAGCCTTAATAGACTTATTTACTGTATGACAATTACCTTAAATCTGAGAAGACATGGACAACAATTTCATTTATATAATGTAGATGTAACACTCTCAGAAAAAAACAAATAAAGTAGTTATTTTATAGAACAATGCGTTTTATTATCCAGCTTCGAATAAATTAATAGTATAACTATGTGAGGGGGATCCATAATGGAAATGAAAGTAATGTTGGTCAACACTCCGTACGGTAGCATCTTTTTTATTACTCGGTAAATATAGGATAGGCATGGTTCAACAGATATATTTGTGATAATTGAGATTTTAGGTGAATTAGAAATGCACTTTCCACAACAGGACTAAACAGACTCACCTGCCAAGTTTTATGTGCCATAAAAAAATATAAAAATGGAAATACAAACAACTTTTGAATTATGAATTTTATTATCCATTATACTAGTTTAATCTTAATTTGAAAATGCAGGCTAATAAGTTAAAATAATTAACACTTTAGATACTAGTCAGGGATACAACATTGCAAGTAGTTTTTGTTTACAAAAAAATTACATAAAAAACAATTTTTCAGATACTTCTATTTATTGCTGTTCTTAATGCATAACATGAGTTAAAAAGAATTTATTGCTATGGTTATTCGAGTCCATACATTTTTGTGAACTTTGGGTGTACCATACATGGTATAATAGTTACAAATTTATCTGTAGGTCATTAAATTGTAATATTTCATACATTTCAAAAGTAGGTACTAAGGTAGGTAGAGGTTGACCATCGTGGCAACTGATCTAATAGAATTAGAATTCACTTGCTCTCTTACATTGATTAGATAGAAATTACTTGCCAAAGAATTTTGACAATAGTTGCCACTATGGCCAACTGTAAGACCAGTTAATTCTATGGTTACTAATTCCATTTCAATCATACATATTTGGCATAGATTATAATTTTTATTCCATAGAAGACAATATTGTAAGAAACATACAATTCCACAAACTGGTGTACCATTTAGACAAAATGTACACATACAGCTAATTTAAGAGTGTAAATTAAATTAATAAAATTACATCTTCCCTTTTTATGAGTTTATTATAACTGTAAAAATCTTAATATACATAATGTACTGCATTTATATGTAGGTTTTAGCACTTAAAAGAGGTGTTCATTCTAGATCAGGTAAATTTTCATCATCAGAGTCGTTTTCAACATCAAATGAGAATTTTTCGTCTTCTTTTTGGCCTGAATTGTTATTTCCCATTAGGCGCAACATATCAAGCAGATCTTCATTAAGATCTTCTTTAGTGTCGTCTTCATCATCCTCATCTCGCCATTTGTTAAAGTCTATTTTTAAATAGTGTGGTTTCTTTTTGTCTTTCGTTAATGACGGCCAATAGGGAGCATCCTTTTTTTCTTTACGAAGCACCATTTCTATGCAGCGACCCTTATTGATAAAACCACTATTTTCGGGATTTACTGCATCATATAAAGATATAGTAACCTCATGAGGTTTCTTATCTGGAACATTGATACCTTTAAAATATACCGATTCTTTTTCTATTTTAATAATTGGATCTTTGGATTCGATGCTGAACGTTAAAAAAACGTCTTCTTTGCGCTGGGCCCACATGACCGGGGGAGGCACCGGAGTTTCGTTAGACATTTTTAATACGCACAATTCAATATGTTAATCGTAATCGACGTTAATAGATGAATTTAAGGTTAGACTCTCAGTTTAGACAAAGTAATATTAATAACAATTCACACTATTCTTTAAATGGCCGATTATACTTTAGGCACACAGCACATTGACATTACACAAAATTCATTGGAAAACCGGACCGGGGTTACCGCACCGCAATGAAATGAAATGAATTTGTCACAGACAAGTTACGACGTCACAGATTAAATTTACATTATGAGAGCTTCAAGACGTAAAAAAAAATCTCGGACTAGAAACTTCTATATTCCAATAATAATAATATATACTAATTTAAGCACTATAAAAACTTAAAACATATAATTCTATAACATAACCCACAAAATCTACTTTTTATATTGAAAACCTTATGTAAGTTAATGCTTGAAGTCAACCCACCTGATGTTAAGTGGTGATGATGCCTAAGATGGTGGACGCACTAACTTAGTAAAAGCCAATTCACTCTCTTCTTAAAGACTCCTACATCGTAAGTATCAGGGAAGGGAACACCGAGGCAGGCAAACTGTTCCAATGTGATTTTTTATCTAGTTCTATACATAGGTTAATAATTATAGGGTGGAATAGGTAGATAGTAGATACGGATTAGTATCTCTACTTGGCCTGTAGTAATAGGAGTAGCAAGACCAACAAGGGTAAACAAGGAACGGGGGAATTCTAAAGCAATGAAATATTAATGACCTACATATACTTATTAAACTGAAGTTTTATAAAACGGTGGTTCTGGCTGGACATTTCATATTCGTCTAGACCCTATATATTTTTTCCAAACTTCAACTTTTAATCCTTTTTTATTCGAAGATTTTAAACAGATTTTTAGCAAAAAAAAAATAAACAAATTAACAGATTACATAATAATTTAATGAAATAACTTTATTTTAAATAAGAAAGGTAAAAGATGAGTTAAAAGCACACATAGATATACACAGGTAAAGTATGAAGTTTATGAACGGAACCAAATAAAATTTGAAAGAATACGATAAACAAATGTTAGTTTTGGGCTTTATTCTACATATGTTTAAACTTATGCGTAGATACCGCCCTCCGTCGATTATAAAATTTTTAGGTGTTACGGTCACTCTAAAAAAGCTATTAAAGACGTATGTACCTATCGTCTTTACTGATATTCATCGGCGACTAGGTCAGCTCTGCTCCGCTCAGTAGGAACTACAATCAAACTCCACATTTGGAATTTGGATAGATGGAAACAATTCCTTCCTCACCGATTCACGCGTGAGTCATAGTATCTTTTTTGATCCCGATGTAGATCCGTGATTGCAAAGTATTTATATCATTACGTTAAAAAATACACTAAAATAAAACAAATATTATCAATAAACTTTATTTTGAATCTCTAAATACGAAGAAATATCTTAGGGTACAATATGGTGTGAATTCAGAAATCACAGAAGTTTCCAGACAGCTATTAAAATGTGATTGAATTTAGTGACATTATTCAATGAATACATAATAAGTAAGCAAGAATTGGTGCTCTGATATATTCCATTGAACTCAAACTTTGCGTTTACTTTGAAACAGGAAAAATTCAAAATGTTTAATCCATATACCTCAAAAGGAGGACGGATAAGTTAATTCATAAAGTTGCCATGCTACAACAAAATTCAAATATGACATTATAAATGCTTAATATGGACGGCGAGCCTCTAAAAGAATGTTAAATGGACAAAATCGGTAATTAAAAAGTACAGTATCACATACTTAGCACGATTTAACGCATTTCACACTTAAATTATTCAACTAAATTATACTTTTATATACAAAATATACAACATACATACATATATAAAAAATAAATGATAAATGACAATGAATAAATTATATAGTTTTCAAACTATAAATCCAACTACTAGAGTAGTTTATTTAAATATGTAAATTATGCAAGAAAAAGACAAGCGAATTATTAATCGAAAAATGGCATTCGATATTTTATATTTTAAATACTGTTAAAAGCATAACATAAAAAGTACATGTAGAATTTTTATGCCACAAATTATGTTAAGGAAATCGTTTTACATCAAGCACAATAATTAACTTTTTTTACCTTTTGTAACATAACAATGAATTGAGTTGCATATTATCTATCTTTTATATTTATTACTACCCGTATTTTTCATAAAAATATTATTTTTACCTATGTGGTAAATTCATGAAGCAATCAGTAAAGAAGCCACTAATTTAATAAACTGTAATTATGTTCTATATATTTTTTATATAATAACTCATAGATGAATATTGTTACATTAATAGGACGAACATTTAATCAACTATAATCTAACTTTATAATAGTTCGGAACATCTAGTTTCTACAACTAATATTCTTGAAACAGTTTGAAATTTCTAATATGAATTGTATTTAATAATAAAATCTTTTACTGATTTTTCTACTTCTTCAAACCTCGGGTTGAAAGACGACAGTTTCTTTAACTACCGTATCGGAGGGTTGCCAACAACTCTGGGAACATGTAAATACAAGTACAGATAAGAAATGCAAATAGGGAAGAGATATATTGTTTGGGGCTAAGACTAGAGTTTCGGTAAATCTGGGTAAGAGCTGCAATTCACAGATGAGGCTTGAGTTACAGCGGCAGCAGTACGGTGGAATGTTGTCGGCCGGAGTGAGGGGTGCGCCTAGAAGAGGTGGAACGTCTCGGCTATATCTGAAAATAAGTGTCAAACATGCAATAGATACAGGAAATAATTATATATATTATATTATGAATAGAAGTGTTCATAGAGAAAGATGAATAGAAGCAGCGTGGTGGAGTACGCTCTAGACCTCCTCTGTGGTGAGGAGAGACCTGTGCGCTGTAATGGGCCATTAATGGGTTGAAGGTATAAGAATACATAAGTATGACACAGCTTATGGGTGTCTAATTTATCGGGACAAACCTATCACGTTTTTTACTTATTTTCAATGACGTAAGCAAATATAGACATAAATATAATTATGTGATAAATATAAATAGGCGACAAACGAACAAACAAGCTACTCACTAATATGTGGTCCCCATTGTCCATGGTTCTAAAAACAACACCGATGAGTCGTCGACTTAAAAGGTACTCTGTGACTCTAATTACGCGCTTTCCGAAACTTTGACATACCTTCGCACACTTTTACTATAGGTTTAGATTATTATCTATATGTTTAGATTATTATCAAATGCGCAAGAATAGCTACCGCAATATCTGGTCGGGGTTACGTCGCAAGCGCATGAGGAACGCGTGGAACAGCCTGTCTCCGTGAAGGGGCGACGCATCTTCATACACCTCCTCATCACCTCCGCCTTGACATGCTACATTACCCGCGTCCATGTCTGAAATAATAAAAATTTAACTAAAGATATTTTCGCCACGAATATTTTGAGCCATGAAATGTTGTATAGTTTTTCAAATTCTTAGACACAGGATGCATAAGAGATACTATTTATTCAGGAGATTAGTTCGAAAATATTGACCTTCAATTAACACTTTTAAGTTTTCTTTAAAAATAGTGAAAAAATACATTATAATGAATAGAAATAAACCTTAACATAATTTTGCATAACCTACATTGGGAAACATTTAGAATGTTGTTTAGTTAATGGATGCTACACATTTCTCTTCTCTTATATTACGAAATAAATTCATTGATATACAATAATATACATACCATTTTCTCTCTTGTATTTAGTGAGTAATTCAATTGTCTCTACATCATTGTAGCACTCTTTCTTTGATTCTTCTTCAACATAAATATATTTTGGCACAAATTGAAGTTGACCGCAAGTTAACCTACTGCGAATATCAGGGGGCAATTCTGCAGTCTGAAAAGTTAAAATCATAAAGTCAGTTATTTCTTTCTTCACCATTCATGTTTAAGGATGTCTGTGTCTTGCCATGATGTAATCTAATTAATGTTTATTAAAATAACCTTATTAAAATAACTGTTTATTAAAATAACCAGGTTTCAATAATGCCATACATTCCAATGTACCCACAGAGTACTAACAATTTATCTCACTTTTACAATAAGGCTAAAGAGTATCACTCACATATACAACACTAATAAAGAGTACATTTTAGAAGTATTTATAAAAAAAAACCGAAACTTAATACAAAGTTTTTTCATTTATCTGACTTAGTCCTATGGGTTGTGGTGTTGCTTTCAAGACAATGGATTTGGGTTCAATTCCTTAACTGGGATAGATATTTATGAGATAGATGAATGTTTGTCTTTGGGTTATGGATGTTAAATCTTATTTATGTTGTCATTGTCAATCACAGACAGGCAATCTTAGTACAAGATGTGAGTGTGTTTATTTATTCCATAACTATAATTTATGAAATAAAATGTGTATCTTATATGTACCTGCGTACATATTATAGCTACAACGCAATGTGTATGACCAGTAATAAATTGTCATTCCTTCAGATTGGTTTTTGGTGACTTTACCGCCTACCTGCAATATACTACACTGGTGACGATTTGATAAAAACTAATGCATACTGTGTGTTAAATAATAATTTAATCATAGAAAATCTTTCAGGAAACTTCAATATTTTTGATCATAATTCCCAAGAGTGGGATATTTTTAAAAAGTAGGTTTTAAAAGTTGGTTAGTGCACTTACTTCTTGGAATAAAGCTTCAATATTTCCTGTTGGTATAGTAGGTGTGTCAACAGTTACAAGGTCAGAGTCATCTTTGCCTTCTATTTCAGCCTCTGCAACTGGTATTCCGACAGCCCCCATAGCCCCTAAACATAGATATGTAGATATGATTCATGTTTTACTTATATTAGTAATATCTGATGTTAGGTTTATACTTACAGGCAATATACTTGACCAATCTGGCCAGATATTGCCAATGTTTTAGAGGGAACTAAGGAATATGTAACATTCCAGGTAAGTTAATTACTTACAACCAAATTTGTTGTTATTTTATTTATTATATTATCTTATCTATGGACTAAATATCATACCTTGTACAGGAAAATTGTTTGCATTGGTGGCATCAAATACTTGTAAGTTCCCCAGAGCTTGCTCCATAGTATCTATATCGAATGAGTTGCTCTCATCATCATCATCAGAATTTCTGTAAGTTTATTTTCAATATGGTACATTTTAATCTTTGTCATATCTGCAGTGTATAAGATAAAAATTCTTAAACAACTCTTATTTCTGTCTCATTTTATCATTTCATACTAATTTTTATTCTATTAAATTACTTACTTTGGAGAATTTAAGTATGAAAATCTTAAAAGGTTTGTGTATTTTTTCATGAGAAATTTAACAGGTTTTTACCAAATCAGATGATAAATACATTAGAAATGAAAATAAGAAAATTTACCTATGGCCTATGTTATTAGGACTGGGAATATTGTCCACATTCATTAGGTTATTGCCGTTTTCATTCTCATCCCAATCATCAGCTCCCTGGCACCAGCTCAATTTTCCCTCAGATGTTTGCATAGTGACAGTGGGCATAGGTGGTGTTTGACATTTTTCTTCTACTTGGCTTCTTACACAAGTCCAACTAACAAGTATTTAAAAAGTATCATTAAGGGCATCAGTGTAACTATGACCAATATACATAGTTGACTTTGATATAGACCGGTAAATATAGAATCTGTCATTCACAAACATGATTGTTTTGTATCATGCAACCAATATTTATGAGAGTTTATTATATTTTAATAATGTTTTTTTGGATAAATTACTTATTACTACTTTCGTATTTATAACAATTACAGATTCATATAGCTAATACTTTCTTTTTCAGAGTAGCTAATTTATATGACGTTAAATTACCTCTCCGATTGATTCCAACAATTGGGATTAATGCAAGCAAAGACGTACAACGTGCGGTTGTAAATAGAATTCATAATAGGAGCACAGCATTGCACAATCAAAGGTCTGTGTAGACTGCACACAGGACATTTTGTAGAGAACTTCAAATTTTCTATGGGCGGCCAATCCTATAAATTACAATAGATAATTTGTAATCCATTAAAAAAATATATTCCTGTATATTGAAACAGTTGGTTAGTCAAAGATTGTACACACTGGTAGTCCACCAATTTTGTCGAATGTATAGTTGCATGTCGATAATTTTTTTCCGTCCACCACTTCATCTTCATATCCTAGATAAACTTTTACTTGTTTGGCCATTTTTAATCATTTATAATCTCAAAACTACAATTAAATCGAATCAATACTTGGAATCTGGAAATTTTGAAAACTGTCAAGTGAGATTGACATTTAGACATCTGTCTATTTTGTCATTTTTGTCACTCGACTTGCCACGATTACGAATACTACGTAGTTTTCCTCGTGAATTGAATCGTAATTGTAATTTAATTTTTAATTAACCAATTTGCAGAGCACTAGTTAAGCTAGACTACGATTTGATTTGGATGTATAAAATTCAGTTAGACATTAAGTTAATTAATATAGAGCTACCCTTGTAAGCTTTTCCACTGTAATAAATTATGTACTTTTATATCATAGTTAGAACGCTAAGACCGCGCGTTATGAGCGCTGTGAGCGTAATTCGGAACACGCCCAACCACTGGACCACTGGTCGGATTTAGCACTGTGAGTGTTGACATTATTTCGCGCCATTTACTTTAACCGATGTGTTATGTTTCCGTGAACTCTATCAATTTGACTACTGTTATAAGTTTAAATTACCTAGTGTTTAAAGAGATAGGTACATTCTTACTAATGCACGTGAAATTACCAACACTGATGCAAATTTTACACTTTATTTATGCAATTCTTTACCGGTATCAGATATTTAACGATGCGTGTTTCCATTGCATTTTTTCTAATTTCATTCATGTATTCGCGATAGCTTACATCGTTGACCTAATACGTGAGAATACGATTAGGTTTAGGACGATTCGAATATCATTTGACTGCAGAGACCTTGTTATCAGGATAAAGTAATGGATGTCAACATGTTAATCGTTGCATTGGGACTTTTTGGGGACGTGATCAATAAAAGAACGTGGCGTGAATACTTTTATCTAGGTCTGTGGGAGTAAATCGTTACGTTCTTCATGTTTACATTATGCGTAATTTGATTAGTAAAACGGAAAATTTCTGGTACAAAGTTGCATTACAATTTCAGAATTTAAATCACACATATGTTTAGGACACTAGAGGAATGTAGGGTCTGAAAGTATTAAAAATTACACCTACAATTATTTGTTTCGTATAGGTTAATCGCACATGATTTTATTACATCGATTTCAATTTAATATCAAAATTAAAAATTCCTTGAAATAAATACTGTGCATTGATTGAGTAGACATGTCATGGTAATATAATTATATCTATATCTATATTAATATATAAAGTTGAAGAGTTTGTTTGTTTGATTGTTTGAACGGGCTAATCTCAGGAATTACTGGACCGATTTGAAAAATTCTTTTAGTGTAAG
>DWJN01001811.1:0-16815 GCA_018248895.1 Carystus phorcus | reverse complement strand
CCTTTTTTATAAAATCAACTTATGTTTTTTGTAGGGCTTTAAAAATATTTCTGGTGACCGTCTAAATTATACGCGTTAAGAACGATCAATTACAAGTTAATTGCATAAAATTTATGCTCATAGTTTCTATTCCCCTATTTTATAAGATTGGGGATAAGTTTTACGGAGTTCTTTACTACTGTTCTGAATTGACAAACAAACAGACAAAAATCTTCATTGACATGTAAATTGTTGCGTTAAGAAAAAGGACCATTTTTCTGAAATACGCTCCGTGTATAGACATCAATTACATACAATTTTTATGTACTAGCTTTTACCCGCGGCTATTTTCAAACATATACATATAAGTAATATATTTTTAAATGAAAAGTATCCTAATTTTAATACCTCTAATGATAAGTGTACAAAGTTTCATGATAATCGGTTGAGTAGTTTAATCGTGAACTCGTAACAAGCAAACTTACTTACATTTATAATAATAAGGATATATATTTTGCAGTCAAACAACATTTAAACTCCTGTGTGGGCAGGGTTGCGTGCCGACTATCGGTCACTGGCTCACACGTTTGACCAATTTGTGAGGCTATAATTTCCGAGCTAACATTTTCTACAGGACTACGTAAACAATATTTCTAAGACTAGACTATCTATATATATGCGACACGACATCACAACGGCAATTGCCGTAAACTAAGTTGGCAAGAAAAATATTTTTATATAGATCTTAATATATATAAAGTACGTGTCACGGTGTTTATCCGCGATGGACTCCTAAACTCCTTAACCGACTTTAATCAAGTTTTGCACACCGTTTCATCTAACTTGAAAGAATACTTCTCAATTTATAGTCGCAATATTATTGCAAATTATTTGTTGATTATCTTACAAATGATTAGTTCCATAAGATTCTAAAAGATGGTAGTGTAAGGTATTTAGTGGGCTTAATTGAGTATGTAAACTTTAGTTACAGCAACGCGTGGCCGGGTCTGCTAGTTTATATCTATAATTCTTCTGTATCTTTGTATGTCACTAAACTCCTAAATGGTTGAACTGATTTCAATAACTGTGTGTGCGTTTAATCAATTAAGTTTAGTCGGAAGAGGTTTATCATGACAATTCGACTCGATAGAAAATATTTATAAATAAATTATCTTTGTTGTAAGTAAAACAAAAGGTATACATAATTGTATATTCAAGCAGACAGTGACACTACAGCATACGACAAGCGTGGCGCAATGGTGACACCGGGCCGCCATTCGAAGGGTCCTGGGTTCGATTCCTAGCAAGGCAGAAATTTGAATGAGTTTAAATTTCTGTTTTCGGTCTGGGTGTGTGTAATTGTCTCTCTGTGCTGTCCATCGTACCCACGACACGGAATCCTAGTCTGAGGCTATGAGTGTGCGTGAGGCTAAGACATCACACCCGGAAAATTCAAGCTATGATTTACCTTTTACACTTAAGTATAAGTACACTTTATACTTATCCTTTAATCCTGTAGAAAACTAGTCTCTCCCCTTGGAACTATCACCTATTAATCATTTCGTTTGCTTCAGTACTAGATTGTGAATTTACTAAGTGATCACTGTATTATGATAATAAGAGTGTAAACACTATTTTCGCTCGATTATTTATTCACCCACGAGATATCCAATAAATGATTCCTAAAACAATATCAATTCGCTTTATAGACTACTAGCTGACCCCAGCAAACGTTGTTTTGCCGTATAAATTATTATTTTAGAACTATTTTGATAAAACATAAAAAATGGTTATAGTGGGTTAACCTTAAAAGATAGACATATGCTGTCGCGGGCTTTTATACAGAACTTTTAGCGGGGAACAATATTGTAATATATGATTTTTAAGTAAACGGTGACGTTTACTCAGCGCACGCAAGAAAAGCTCAAAATTTTGCCGATTCGCAATATTCTTTATTGCTGCTCCTCTCCTATTCATCTTAGCGTGATGTTAGATAGCCTATAGCCTTCCTCCATAAATGAACTATCTTACACTAAAAGAATTTTTCAAATCGGCCCAGTAGTTCCTGAGATTAGCGCATTCAAACAAACAAACTCTTCAGCTTTATATATTAGTATAGATTGGTAACTTTGCGTGCCATACTGTTAATGTTCCCAGATGAGCTGTGTAGGCGGCATGTGGCTTAGCGTGTCCACTATCGTCCGACTTGGAGACAACACACGCAAAGTTACTGTTGTGGATGTTGTGATATCAGTATTTACACACGCGTGTGAATACGTGTCATAATATGTATAAATCGATAAATAAATAAATAACGCCACACACTCATAGCCTAGGATACCCCGTGTCGTGGATGGCATGGACAATACAGAAAGACAATTACACACACACCCAGACCGAGAACAGAACTCATCATTTAAATCTCCGCCTTTGGGAATCGAACCCAGGACCCATCGAACGGCGGTCAGGCGTGGTGACCATTACGCCACGCGGGTCGTCATAAAAAAATAAAAACACTACTAAACACTAAATTTGTGGGAGTGCTAAAAAAAATTTTGTTCGCCATCTTGGCTCACCATTTTTCTTATTAATTACTTTTTAATGCGTGACTTATTTGATGAGATGCTTGCCTTTGGTGGTAAAGCGTGAAAATATTAAAAATATACATTTGGTGTAATTTTATTGTAACCTATAAAATAATAAAAAATAATCAATGTATAAATGCTTCCTCCGACTTCACATCGTAAGTTAAAAACAGTCCCATTGTTATCGACCACTGGTTATAGCGGTAGGGCTGTCAACAGGTGCGGCGCACACGCTATCCGTGATTTGTGCGTGGGAATGTGATTTGTGACGTCACCTCCATCTACACCTGTGGGTTTACACCGGTGCGCTAATTAGGTAATGGGATATTTATTGCCCGGTAAAATGTATGCTACCCAATTTGTTTTGTGTCATTTAAAAAACGTTTTACCTTGTGTAATGAGGTTTTGAAGTCATAAGTTCCTTGTTGGAATATTATTATTCGTGTGAATAAAAGGGTACTATTTGATTTATATTTTTTTGTTAAAAGGATTTTTTGTGGGATGGAATTGAAAATTGTGACCAAGAAACTGTGTTAAAGGTACATTGATTTATACTTGACAAACAGATTGGAGGGACTAGAACAAATCGTAGTTTCTGTTATTTAAATAATTCGATTGATAAGTGAAGTAATCAGTTATTCATGTAGCAGTTTATTTTCATTTTTATAGCCCATAATGCTGACGAAAACAGAGACAATCTACTTGATAATAAGTAAGTCTAGACCTCAGACTTTAGAAGGAAGTTTAATTTTATAATTGTAAATGCAAAATATATAGTAACGTTTTGATTTGAGATTTGCAGGTTAATAATCAAACAATATATAAAATCCAGAGAGACATCTTTAATTTCTCAATATAATGCATCTCGCACAACTTTATCATACACACACCAACTTTACACCTGTACAATTATTGCGTCTACATTGCTTCTCTGTGACAACCCTAACAGATTTGGCAGGAAACACACACTTGTCAATAAATACAGAAGACGGCGAATTCGACCAAATTTAAAATGTTATCCGAAACAAATTCTTTATTTGAATATTGACAGTTCGTCAGAATGACATCATTATAATCCGGAAAAATTAAACGAACATACAATAAAATATTCAGTTGCGTTTCATAAACACTATCTTTTTTAAGTTGGTTAACCTGAACGACAATGAATTACTCTGGTATTTGGTCGATTCCACCATTGAATAGATACATATAATGTTTTCCAATAAGATTAGGATAAACTTAAATTATAATGGAACATACTTTGACATAGTTTTTTTGTATGTGTCATTTTCATCCCTTGGTTTTCATCCTAATCGTTTAAAACGCGTATAAAACAACATTTATTGGTTGAAATTAACAGAAATTATTGTCAAGAATCTAACATATTTATTGAAAATTGACATAGCGGCTTATGCGCGATCCACAGCTTTCTTAATCTAATACTGGAATAAAGACGAAAAGTATTCACAAGTTGAGTTATTTGACTATTATTGGAAGTTGCTCAAAATAATATTGAGTACCTACCTGATTCGTTTAATAACAGATAATTACCACTTCAGATTTTTATTGAATATACAAGGCTTTGGTTACAAAAATTGAGCTTTAAGCAAAATGTCAGTGACCTTAATGCTTGTAAATAAAGGCCATAAGAGGAACGACATAATAAATTATAACAAGTCGAATGGATAAGGCTTAATATTTTTTGTGTCTCTAGCTCTTTTTTATGGAAAAAATAATAGAAATCTGAAACAATAGAATTGGCGACATAACGTATTAATATTAATATTTTTATAATTTAGGTGAAGATTAAAAAGTTATTGTAGATCGCGCATAAGGAGTCATTTTTTTGTTCAATAGGTACTACACACATTGTACTGTTATAATTTTCTTACTGTGATTACGTTACCAATAGGTACAAGGAAATATTAATTTACCTTACTGTAACTCGATTTTAAGAAATTCATAGGTATACGAATGATTACACCGTTGTCGGCGCCAAGGGCGCCATTTTGGGGGTTAAAATCAACTTGAAATCTTAAACAACTGATAGATTCTCAACGAATTGGGGTTAAAGAGAAGAATGTATAAAAAAAGTAAAAATGGGTTAAAATATCTAAAATGGTTTCACTTTTACTGAGGAAATAATTAGCAGATTAATAACCAATGTATCTTATAATTAGGTTTATCGCGCTAATTATGGAACGTTATATAAAGGTAATAGCTCAACAAACATATGTAAGGGTTCAAAGCTCAACAAACGAAAATTCTACAATCATGGATTACATAGTGTATTCAATGAGTCTTCAGTGACTGTGTGTAGTATCTATTTAGACAAATGCGGAATTTGTTTCTTTATAAATATATCCACACGAACAGATTGACAACGCGTTCTATACATTTTTATATACTCAAGTATTGGATAAATACATTTCAAAACAATAGTAAATTACAATTCTGCAAAAACATAATAATCGTTTACATTTAAAATAAGTGATTAAATCATTTCTGTAATCAGTTACAATCGTTTTAGGTTTAGGGTTTTAAAGTAAAGATTTAAACATAAATGCTTTTCGGAATTATATTAATTTTGTACATTATATTATATATATTACAATATCTAATACGTAAATGAAACTAATTAGTTTCTGTGAAATATTTAAGCGATTTGATGTCGTATGTTAAAGTACATAAGAGTTAACGTAAATGATAAAGCACCAGTTGGTATAACTTAACGTCTTTGTATTATACAATTATTTTTCAATATTTGTGACATTTTCAATTAGATACATAAATAAAAAAAATGCTATTCAAGTATATCTTTCCACAGTTTGGGAATCTGAAGATTTTAGTTTCTAGATTAGACAAAATTATAATTGACATAAAGATATTCAAATTATAGGATATTCCCATCGACATCTTGTATTTCTTGGTTAAAATGATTTTCGATATGCAAAACAAGATCTTATAAACATTATGTGATTAGAAATTACATATTTGTATAAATAAACTCAGAGCTACGTATTTTAATACAAACTTTTACATTTGTAAGAATATATAAAAATGCTGAAAATAAAAGAAAAAATCTGTATAAATTTATACACCATTGCACGACCGAAGTTATAATTATTGCATTTCCAATCTAAGATTGTTTACTTTATATTATCTTTGTAAAATTCATAGCAACTTTACACAATATCTATAAACAGACGAATCAATTCCGCGGTAGGAAACATCCCGTCACATACAGCGTCCGTAGAAAACGTGCCTCTTGTTTTATCACATACTATACAAGTACATTTACAATAAAAACATTTTATGTACAATATTAAATAATATATCTATCCTATTTTTTACAGAGGAACAAAACTTGAACTAACAGACACTACTGACCCGAGCGAAACTCACTTCACGTCCGGGAGGGAACACGTATCACTCCTGTTAAGAAGATTCTCGATCATTAACGAAGTCTTATGCGCGTCCTTTTGGGTATCGCTCGTGGCGCTTTCGAACCCTTCGTGTTCCGCAGTCTTCGGCGTGTAGAACGCTGAGACCGGGTCGAAGGGGCAAGGATCGGCTCGCTCGCTGTCTCTGCTCCTCCCGAAGTATTCCTCGGACGGCTCAGCGTCTTGGAACTCACTGGAGGAAGTCACCGCGTCCTCGGGTGCTTCTCTATGGAACCTCAAGTCGAAGCGCTGGCCGGGCAGGTACGGCGGGAAGCCGTAGGGCGTGGATCAGGCCGCCGCGAGCTGCCTCCACATCGTATGTCACATGGTCGCCATGTAGGGCCACGAGAACGAACTACCGGAGAGCAGCATATCACGAATCAGCGTTTCTATGGGCGTCTTTCCTACTAGCCTCACGAAGAACAGTTGCTCGATGACTTGGGAGCTGACCGTTCGTAATGACGGTAGTCGCAAGAGAAGCTTCCCGAACCTCGTGGGCTGGTTGGGGTACTGACTCCTGCAGTACTCCTCGAGCGCGCACTGAGATTTCTCCTGCAGGCTTTCTATGTGTGACACGTCTGACAGGCCACATGCGTCTGCAAAAGAAAGATAAGGTATCATTAGTAATTATATGATTACAACTAAGCTATTTTAACTGATTTCAAAGAAAGTAGGAGGTTTTAATGCGTCTGTTTTTTATGTGTTTTACTTCATAACATTTTACTGGGTGTTCCGATTTAGACGAATCTTTTTTTATTCGAAAGCAAGTGCTCGGTGGTTCCATATTAATTTGACAAATAGTTTTTGAGATATCTCTAATAATGCGCATTTACTTGATATATAATTAAAGTCGGTTTTTTCTTTAGTCGATTGATAAAGCTATTATTTAGTTGAGTATTAGGGTTGAAGCGGAAAGAATAATATATGTGCATAAGTATAAACTCAATTTGTGTGATGTAGGTACATGTAATAGCATCCTTGCTTTCCTTTATCGGCAGACAGGATGTTATATAAATGGGGTAATTCAACGATTAAACGGAGATTGGAAGTGAGCATGTTTTATATTCAAACCCCCTATAAATAAATAAAGATTAAAACAAACATTTGCAACTTGGTTTATTACAGAAACTTATCGTACGGTCAGATATTCCTTAAAGAAAATTCTTACTCCCTAGACATCCTCAACGGTTTACAAACGTTTGTCAAAGATGCCCCGACACAAATACAAATGTTACCATCAAAATTTAACTGCAGGTAGATAATGGGGTTGGCTCGCTACATTAAATTTCGTTTATTTTTCCCTACGTTTACGAGTTTAAGGGTAAAACGTAAAACGATAAGTTATCTTGAAAGTACTTGTTTATATTTCGATTCATTTATATCATCCTTTAGTATAAGTGTTTTTAGGAACATTCAATTTTATGATTGGCTTTAGAACCATGAAGGCTATCATCGACAGCAAATACTCTTGGAAATAGTAGTACTGCATCCAATTCCACGTAGGTCAAAATAAACTTTGTAACCAATATTTTTCTTTAAAAGATGTGCTGACAAATTTCTTATGTCGTTTCTTTTCCGATGTTAGTACACCTTTTCGAAACGGGGTGGTAGAATAAAAAAAAACTACGTGCATGGATACTGAAAAAGAACCTACATTGATCAATTATTTTGTATTTGAATTTGAATTTAAACTTAGTTTTTGGAAGTAGGAAGTAACTCAGTGTCAAAGAGCTCAGTAATTATTAAGAATGATCTAGCCCTACTACTTCGAATCCATTAATAGTTTATCTTGGACTGGAGGATAGATGAAGCCCATATTTCATGTTTGGTTACAATTCGGAAACAAACTTTTCAAACAAAGTCACGTCATTCTAGTATTACGTAAAATATTAATTATTTTTTGTTTACATTTTATTACTAGTTAAACATAATTACAAACAGTAATCACATTAAATAGTAATGACGATATAAAACCACTTAAACCGTGTCGAAACAATTCAATGAATTGTAAACAAAAGACGATTTCTCCTTCGACGACAACTTTTGTTATATGCTGTTGATAACAGTTAATAACCAATTAACACATATGTGTTAAATAATTGGCCCAATGACACATATACGTTAAGCAACCTTTTGGATTTACGAAAGCTAGAATCGATGTCAGTGTGATAAATGATGAGGATAGAACAGCTGAAGGCCTGAGAGTTCTACATATTGTACTTTTAGTTATATTAGCAACTAGGTTTTGCCCGCGGATTCGCTCGCGTTAATAAACTTTCATCCCTTATTTAATTTCCTTGGGTACCCCCAATTCATCAAAATCCTTTCTTAGCGGATGCTTACGTCATAACATCTACCTGCATGCCAAATTTCAGACCGATCCGCGCATTGGTTTGGGCTGTGCGTTGATAGATCACTCTGTCAGTCAGTCAGTCACCTTCGAGTTATATATATTTAGAAGACTAACTGTGCCTTCCATTTCGTTTGCTTGGAATTGGAAAAATGTTCACTTCGCAGATTTTCCGATAACTTAGTTACTCCTTATTAAATTAGCTATCTGTGAGTGAAAGTCCCGTCAAAATCGCTCCAGCCGTTCCAGAGATTAGCCGGAACCAACATACAAAAATGGAAAAAATGTTAATTTTT
This sequence comes from Carystus phorcus, assembly GCA_018248895.1. NCBI lineage: Eukaryota > Metazoa > Arthropoda > Insecta > Lepidoptera > Hesperiidae > Carystus > Carystus phorcus. The sequence continues at coordinate 8,162 of DWJN01001811.1, read as the reverse complement.
TATATGCACCATATATAAATATACATATATCCTTTAGTAAAAAGTGTGTGCGTCGTTACCCGACGGTCGTGAACGCTGTCTTATATGTCTGATTAAGCAAACGATCAGGTCTCCAAAAGGTTTACAAAGAGATCAATCGGCATTACCTATTGCTATTGCTAAAATAAATGTGAATTAGCTTAGTAACGCTTTCATAACCAAACCTTTAGAATATATTAGTATTTCTTTCGATTCTTTCCAACATAAATGGGATTAAGTTCTTGAATATTTATTCCAAATTCAAAATCATTTATTCGTGTACATAGGTCATAATATTATCACAATACTCATGCACGTAACTTTTAATTCTACCATCGTTTCGGTTTTTCAACGTCTAGGAGAAACGGCAAAAGAAACACTATCATCTATTGTTTCGAAATTAAAATAATATAGTTTAATATTTACTTGCGCAAAACTATGACGATGCACAATGGTATAAAGACGTAGAAGGCAAACCAAAAGCGACAATAGAAAAAATTGCGAGGCGAAATCGTCAGCATTAATCCTTTCCGGCATTACCTTCTACCCCCAACCCTCAGAATAAAAACGTATAAACATAATAACCCGTGAACGCTCCCAGACCGTCTTAATGCGATTAGACCCCCGGTACATTTGGCCGCGCGGTGGTACATTAATATTTTTTATTGTAGGCGAAATGACGCGGTAAACAAAAGGGTCATTATGATACCGAGCAGATGTGACGTTGTCCCGTCTGTGTTGAGACGTTACTACCAGAATGCCACTAACCAGATAATGCCATGTTATAGAAATTGAGGAGGTAAGAGTTCCTTCTCCAAGATTTTAAGACAAATTTTCGAGAAGCGAAATATCAGAATGAGAAACAAAAATAATCATTTTGATATTATAAATGCGAAACTGTGTATGTTTGTCCTTCTTTCACATCAAAACGGAGCAACGGATCATTGTGATATTTGGTATGAAGATAGTTAAAAGACTGGAGAGGACCTGTTTTTCGTTGAAAAATATCTCAATTTCATGGGAAAACACGTCGCAATGAAATAAGCGCTGTAGATGGCATTGATGTAAGTACAGTATGCCATTCTGAATTTGCTCCCACAATGACACGACACGCGCGATGTAAACATAAATGACAAAATATTGAAAATTTTTAAAGTTCATATTTAAGTTTACAAAGTAAAATATATATCGAAGCCAAGCGAGGGCGGTCCACTAGTTTAAAATATATTTTAATTTTCTTAACGGACACTTAATATCACTTAAAGAATCGACATCTACGTGACGTGTGATCCTACATTTTCGAAGACATTTGGTGTTTTTTTTATTTAAGCAATACCTACCTACCTGCCTGTCCGTACTTTACCTATGTACCCTATTTAATTGCCTACTTATCCTGTTTAGATTTATAGTATATGCTACTTCAATTAATTGTCATACGCATGTAATGAAGTGGCCTCTTTGAGACAAATTAAATGAGAGTTTACCCACTTAGTGTAATTAAAATGAAAAGACGTCATGACACATAAATGATTAGTTTGCGAGTTAAATGGCTGACGTAATGTAGTAGATTTTTTTATCACAATTATTTTGTCTATTATCTTATCTATATTAATATTATAAAACTGAAGAGATTTAGTTGTTTGTTTGAACGTACTAATTTCAGGAAGTACTGGTTCGATTTGATAAATCATTTTTGCGGTAAATACCAAGAAACGCTATAGGCATTATTGTAGAGATCTGCGCTTTATAACATAACAATAACAAAAATGAATGACAATATATAGAAACAATTTGAATTCATATTAGTCACAAAGTAAAATACATACCGGAGCAAATGCAGCCGGGTCATTAGTAATATATTATATAAGGCATATATAGTGCTTATTCGTATGATTTGATTGAAACGTGTTTTCACATTAAATTGAAATATTTTTCCAAGATAAAAAGAAACTTTTGCTCTCCAGTCCTTCCAATATCTCCATAATAAAAATCACATTGCTCTCTCACTCTGTTTTATGTGAAAAAGGACAAACAAACACACTTCCGAATTAATAATATTAATAGTGCAGAATCCTTTGGACAGGAAACAAATTCGTGCTTGACAGTTTTTTACGAACAATCTTAACTGACGTAGAAATGGATGGCGTGACTTCTGTCGTGTAGTTGTGTGAGTGTAGGCTTGTGACCCAAATTTTTATGAAACTAATGTAGACTATCAATTCTAATTCCCGTAGCCAACGGTGACGCAACTCATTGCGGTCACTTGCACTAATTGTGACCAGCTGCCGAGATAATTGATACGTATTACGCAGTTTCAATTGACGACCTTATGTCTTGAAGAAACGCTCCAATCCAGATCGAATTTCGCGTGCGAGATGCGCGAATTCAATTTATAACGCAATTTATACAATTCCCAACCATACAGCATTAGACAACACTTGAAATCCAAATCGATTTTCGCGTGCTGAATGAGATGAATCGATTTCGTTTTTCTCGACGTGATGGAATAATTTTGAGTCTTATTACAATCGTTATAAAGGTTATTTTATAAATGGATCCTGGTTTATTTATCAACGACAATTAATGTTCATAATGATAATAAGGATGGTACACAGGAAATATGGCTGTCCTCGTCTTTTCTAATTTAGATCAGCTATAACCATATCAAAGCTTTTCTATATTAAGATAATTCTGTGTTTTTTTATGTAACTATCTGGCATACGAGCAGACGAATAACATAATGGAATATGATAGCTTCCCATAGATATCAGTAACACCAAAGGTATTATTGATGCTTTACTGGCTAAGAAAGAGACAAGAAAAGTAGGTCTTAAGCCCCCATACGAAACAAGGCATCGTTTAGCGGCTGACTCAAGGGGGTGGTAGCCAGTCAAGTTTCACAGAAAGATAATGTCAATAATAATAGTGACTTAATAATAATATTAATGACATAATATTGTATTATTGAATTAACAATAATATTGATAATACATATAATCCTCATGTAATGGGTAACTGCGCTCTCCTAAGTTGTTATTAACATTGTATCTTGTCACGGTTATATGTGTAGTTTTTAATATTGTGCCTTCTGTTTGAGTTTGGGGAACATTGTACCACGCAATACCATCCCATAGGTACTCACCATGGCGATAAGATTTTTTAACCGTGTGGAAAATTATCCGCTTGAAACATATTGCCTAAAATAATGCCTTTGATAATACAAATGCCCATGACGGTGACCACTTAACATCAGGTGGTTTGTAGGCTATTTAAATAAAAGTTAAGATATGAATTAAAATGCGGGTATTCATCCTTCCGTAGTTAACATCCCTCCAGCACGAACATCACACTTTTCTTCGTCATTTATTATACGTACTGCGAAGAATTGGAATATATTGCCCGCGTCAGTGTTCCCGTTGGATTATAATGTAGGTGTCTTCAAGGCAAGAGTGAAGGCATCTTCTGAGTTAGTGCGTTCACCATCCAAGGCTGCATCTCTGCTTACCACCAGGCAGGATAGTGGTCAAGAATTAACTTATACAGTGTAAAAAATGTATATGAACAGCAAGTAATAGTATTCACGGAATAATAATAATAATAATCATATCGACTAATATTATTGATATTAGGACATAACGCGAAACATATTTTTTGTATTCTAAGCGGCCTCAATTCGGCAGTAAACTAAAATCTGAATGTAAATGAAAAAACCGACGTATCGCATTGTGCGAGTGAAATATCAAAAGGTACGTTCAGACCAATTACACGGATTTCGTACTGTGAAGACAACGAGGTATTTAAAAATATAAAATTTTTAAAATATTTTTTCCAAGTGCTCACTTAGCCCTGCCGCATAAAACCACAAATGAATGAACCATTCATAGTATAAATGTAAAAATGTAACTCTAATTACATTTTTACGTAACTAAGACGTGTTTAAACGATTTTGTGTAAATTGAAAGGTGGTGGCTTGTCAGAATTGAGAACTTTTTTAATCATTTCTTCTCACCTCGATGATGTTTCAACTAAATTAATAAAATAAATAGTACTTCTGTTCATCTGAATTTCAATGTACCGTATTTTTTTATTTAGTATATTAATACGTGACGTCAACCCCACGTAGTAGACGGTCTAAGATGGATCTATCTATTGGAAATATTACTATATCCAGTTCCGCGTAAGTAAAAATATACTTTGTCACTTATATTTACTTCAATATGTAGATGTGCTAGGAGTAGTTTTTGCCGTTTCTTATTCTCGTTAAAACAATTTTCCTTTACGAAGGTAAGATCAATACTGTCTATATTAAAAAAAATCGGTTGCCTGTAAAGTCGGTTTACGAACGATAATTGAACGTGACAACGTCATAAGAAAATACTGATGGTTGCATTTTTTCAAAAGAAAATTTTAATTTTATTCGTTTGCTAGGTATTTTGTATGGATTTAGAGAAGGAGGTAAATGGAAATCACAATGGAATTGATCAGCTTACATTTATTTGTACACATAAATGCAATTATGTAATTATTTTTTTAACTTATAAATGAAAAAGTACTAAATATTAAGTAAAGTCTATCACAATATAAAACTGAAAACTGCATTCAAATTGGATAAGTCGTTACTGAGATTAGCGTGCATAAACACACAAACATACAGACGAAATGAAAAAACATTGTTCATGGTTGACTTGCATATATGCGTATATAAAAGCCCCTATTATGATTTTTTAACTATATTTGCCATGTACAGTTTTATTATATATACATATATTGATTTCACCATCCTTTACTCCTTTTGGGCTTTTAAATACGACAAAATATATTACTGAACTAGACTAGATGTTATAGTGTGTTAACCTTAAAAGCTAGACATATGCTGTCGTGAACTTTTATTTACAACTTTTAGAGGGGAACAATTTTGTAATACATGATTTTTGAGTAACTTTCACCGTTTACTCAGCGCGCTCAAGGAAAGCTCTAAATTTTGCTGTTTTTGCAATTTTTTTTGCTGCTCCTGTCCTATTTATCTTAGCGTGATATTATAGCCTACAGCCTTCCACCATAAATGGACTATCTTACACTAAAATAAGTTTTCAAATCGGTTCAGTAGTTCCTGAGATTAACGCGTTCAAACAATCAAACAAACAAACTCTTCAGCTTTAAATTATTAGTATAGATTCATGTCGGCATCACGCCTGTCATGTCAGTGTTAGATCGCTTGAATTTATTTGTCGCTCAATAGTTTTAATTTCGCGATAACTCCTAAGATATTAATTTAAATTGTATGGTGTAAAGGGCAATTATAATGTACATGAAACGCTAAAAGTAACTAACGTAATTAATTTAATGAGGATTATTATCGTACATGTCTAATAGCTTTCCAAATTATACCTAATGTTGCCATTTATTCAAACATTAAAATGGTAATAGTAGACTATCCTTAAAAGATAGACATTATGTCATCGCGGAGTTTTTTGAAGACCCATAAAAGAGGAACATATCCACCATACATTATTTTGCTATATCTATCTATATATATATATATATATAAAGCTGAAGAGTTTGTTTGTTTGTTTGAACGCGCCAATCTCAGCAACTACTGGACCGATTTGAAAATATCTCTTAGTATAAGATAGTTCATTTATGGAGGAAGGCTATAGACTATAGAACATTACGCTAAGATGAATAGGAGAGGAGCAGCGATAAATAATATTGCGAAAACGGCGAAATTTTGAGCTTTTGTTGCGTGCGCTGAGTAAACGGTGAAAGTTACTCAAAAATCATGTATTACAATATTGATCCCCTCTAAAAGTTGTTAAGTTCGCGACAGCATGTCTAGCTTTTAAAGTTAACCCACTATAACCATTTTTATGGTTATCTTAATTGTTTCAAAATAATAATTTAAATGGCAAAGCAACGTTTGCTGGGGTCATCTAGTCCCTAATAACTTTACTCGATGCGTATGACTTTGGAAACGTAATATTTAAAGGGCATATTGAAGTCGCCTTCTTCTTTAGCGCATTGTCAAAGCGATTATAACTATTATTAAAAACTAGCTTTGATGAATTTGGCAAGTTTATTCTCAAGAAATGCATGAAATAAAGAAATGAAGAAGTAATTTTAGAAACACGTGGTTGTGCGTACGAAAATGAAATCGCAATCATCTGGAAAGCTGCCATCTTCAATGTCAAGGGGTCGTTGAACCAAAATGGCGCGTGCGATAATATGCCGCGAAAATGAATATGCAATTATGTTAACTAATAATAGACTATCTTGTTACAACTTCGTCTATCTGTGATTCATATTTTTATTAATATTATAAATGCGAAAGTGTTTGTTTGTTAAAACATTAAAACGGAGCGATGGATTGATGTGATACCTATTTAGTATGGAGATAGTTAAAGGACTGGCTAGACATCAGTGACGAGATCCATGCTCAGAAATGGGCCATTAATGGGAGCGCTCATAGTCCGGCGGCTCGCGTCGATCCTATGCTATCGACAAAGTTAAGCAACTGTACGGTCGGTACCTGGATGGGTGACCGCTAGTGGCTAACCTTTCTTGAGCGTTTCCGTGCTTCGGAGGGCACGTAAATGACGCACCGGTTGCTATGAACATAGCAGTCGTCAAGCCACGTCGGAGGCCTTCGGGCGGTTTGAAAACTTCCGACACTTGGGTTTGCCACTAACTCCTCCACCAATCCGCATTGGAGCAGCGTGGTGGAGTATGCTCTAGATCTTCTCAGTGTTGAGGAGAGATCCGTGCTCAGTAGTAGGCCATTAATGGGTTGAAGACAAATTAGGTGGTATGAGACGATGAGAGAGAAATTAAATATTTACAATAATAAGTGGAAGGCGGAAGGAAGGAAATATAGCGCAGTGTCTAAGCGATTATTTTTAAAAATATATGTTGTCGATTGTTAATCCGTCTCGGTGTCCTGTAGTGGGGCTGGCACAGTATAATCTACATATATATTTGTTTTTTAAAAGTGACGTTTGTAAAAAAGATTGTCAGTAAATAATTTTTTTTAAGATGACGCTCGCAGATTTTTTCTAAACCCATTTTTTGCAATAGCATCCGCTACAATGTATGTTCTTGTTTGTCAAAAATACGTATACGATACGTAAGAAAAAAATAATAATTTAAAGTAGTTCTTGTTTTTCCGTGGTAATAAACGATCTGTCGGATAGTACCTACATTTTATGTTTCCTTGATATTAATTTAATTTCTAATGAAGCGGCTCATTACGTCAATGAGAATTTGATGAAAACGAAAATTAGCAGAAAGCTCACGTTTTTTGCAAATGTTCCACAATTGCTTGAGTAGGCTCTTGACTATTTACTATATATTAAGTTGCTTTTTACGCGACAACTTCGTTACTTTTAATATTGCAGTACTGTTATTTTTATATAATTCTTCTGTTTGTGTGTATGTCATTGAAGTTCGCGTAAATGGTTGTACCTATTTTTTTTTTTTTGTATGTAGTGGATTCAAGTATGATTTTGAATCAATTTCGATTCAATAGATAATGTGTTTCTAAGTTGCAATTCGCAGTATCCGCTACTCTTTTGTACAAAAACCTTTCTTTAACTTCCTTCCTTCTCAATCGCAAAAATGATATTAATGGCTTCTCCGGAATGTAGTTGTACTTCATAAAAGTATTCCTTAGGTTGTGACCATGAACATTGATCATGATCTATTGATGTTCCTTCAAGGAAATGACAGTATCCCTCGGAGACGTAACACATTCCCGAAACTCTTGATGTGATTGGTCAAACCGAGGGTCATTACGTTGATATAATTTTTTAGCGATAATCTTGTGTAGATAAAAAAAATATTAGATGGTTTGATTTTAATAGAGCATATAGGCTTTCAATAGGAATTCTGAATTATGACCAACCGATTAAGACCATAAAAATGTGAACAAGCAACAAAACCAAAGAAAAAGAAACAAAAAAAATCTTATTGTATTATTAAATTAACTTATCTTATTGTATTATTATTATCTGGTTCTCTACCTTGTCTTTATATATATCTCTCTCTACTTTGTCGTATACCATATCGTACCTTGAGAAGAATAAAGGCGTAAGTGGTCTTAAGGTGATTTTATATTTTTACGGCATCAAAAAGAAAAAGACAACTTACGT
>DWJN01001810.1:0-16821 GCA_018248895.1 Carystus phorcus | reverse complement strand
TCCATGGGCGACGGTGATCACTTACCATCAGGTGACCCGTCTGCTCGTTTGCCGGCTTACGGCATAAAAAAAAAAAGGCTACCGCAGTTTTTCTCATAAGTTCACATAAGTTCTCATTTACACCAACAAAATTTTAAAATAAAATCTTCAAATTAAATAACATTTTATTATGTAGGTACTTCCTCAAAACAGTTGTTATTTTTTACTTTACCAGCTTATTCATCACTCTTAAATATATTTTACTGTATCTCCTATAGGTAGTGTTACGCGCGCTTGAAATGTTTTATAGCAGTAGCTTAGCGGTAATGAAGGCGTTTTAACAGGATAAAAGTTTCCTACACTCTGGTCACGAAACCCTTCGTAAATCCTTTCTAGAGCCGCGTGACGGTATGGGTTATGCCTCCTAAATCGAGACTCCAATGGGACGCGGATGTTATGGGGAAAATAATATTGTTTTTTTTTCTACATGTATTATAATATACACATATATGTTTGTATATACGTAATTGCGAGGTTCATAAATTGAATAGCATAACTACATAGATTTGCAGCTCATTACATATGTATGTATGTTTAATCTAAATGCTTAGGTTTTAGTGTTAGCATTAAGCATTAAGCTCGCCATTTGTACCTTAATAATTAATTGTGGTCATTAGGGTCATTGAAGGATGGTAATAATAAATACATCGACGATCTACATATATGGCTCATTTGTCTTTACCGAGTCAAAGTGTCCTGGGTTCGATTCCCAACCGGATAATTTTAATGATGAAATAATTTCTATTCACGGTTGAGATGTGTGTATTAATTTCTTTTTGTGTTATCCATAGCACACAAGAAACAGAAACTCTAGTTTGCGAATGTGTGTAGCATTTTTATTATATTTAAACACGACGACGAAATAGTAGTATGAAAAATGAGTGTTCTAAAATCCACTTCATTGAATGTTTCAACAGTTTTATGGCGCAATGTTAGTATAATCGAGAACAGCTAGCGGGTTCGATTTCATGCTTTCACTATTGTTTCTGTCTGCCGTAACATTCTTGGGCGTTTCGGAACTGGTTTAAAATATCGGTATAAAGTACGAATTTTCTTGGCCGATAATGCAGTCGACAGCGCTGGTTATACGGGACTCGCCTAGGCGATTGCCCACTAAGCACTGCCTTAAGCAGCCTTGTCCATACCGTCCCTAGGCCTTCTTACATGCGACCCCGCTTGGAAAGGCGGAGCGCTGCATCAGACATACTTCTTGTATTACTTTGTGCCTACTTGTATTATCACATGACTAATGTTTCTCGGCACCACGTCCATATATATTGGATTTTGTATCACAGCTAGTTAGTCGTAATTTAGTGGCTCGGAAGTCTCACTCAATCCACTACACTATAACACTATATGGTCTCGCTCTATTTGTGTATATAAAAATAATAGTAACCAAATTATATGTATACAAGTCGGTGACGACTTTCCTTCTCATCCGTAATCAAAGACCTTCAACACCTAAAAGGCACAATATCCACAGCCTGCGGTCACCACATGCCATCATCTGTTTTGTTTGCTCGTTTGTCGATCATACGCATAATAATATAACCATAGAAGTGTCACATAAGTGTGAATCATACGTCACGTTCTGATTCAAACATTCCATATTTACAAAAGCCTCTGAATTCCCAAAAGTCCCCGAAGAGCGAGTGGCTGAGCGAGGTACGGAACAGTTTTCCGGTTAATTGCCGCAATCGTCGCGTGGAACGAGGCCCCGAGTGAAACGGCCGAAGTGTTCGTTGCCACACATCTACGTTGTCGGATGAAACATTTGGAGGTTGTTACGTGACTGCGGACTGTAATCGCGCTGATTGGACACTTCGGTGTAGTGGTCGCGGCGGGGGTGGTGGCCGATTTACGGCGCTGTTCGATGATCTGTTTGAGTACCCGTTGGGAAATGGTCACTCAAACGCCGTTTGAAAGGTCCTAGGTTCGATTGAGAACTCACACCTAGTGATTTGTTTTTTCTCTTTCTCGGTTTGGATGCATATCCTTGCTGACCGGAGCACATATTTAAAGATAAGCGAGTTTTTATAATATGCCCTTTTTTGTAAACATTTAAAGTACTTTCATGTAACAGACATTAATAAGTTATTTTATTAAATTTGTCTACTAAATTTTAAAAACCAATTTGCATAGACTAGTATGCATCCCTGTTACTATAAAGATGACTGATGAGATTCAGTCACCGTTTAAAATATTAGTTTAAGAGTTTATGTAAACACAACATTTTCTTTATGTAAAAAACAATATATATAATTTTCCTATCACTGTAATAGTCATATTATAATGTAATTTCCATCAAATAGTTACGTAATAATATTCTATATAATATATAATAAAATTCAGACACCGTTTAAAATATTAGTTTAAGAGTTTATGTAAAGACAAAATTTTCTTTATGTTAAGAACAATATAATATAATTTTCCTATCACTGTAATAGTCATATTATAATGTAATTTCCATCAATTAGTTAAGTATATTCCCCCAATTCTAGTTACATATGCAGTAACCTAGTAGTTTAACGTACCTATTAATATTTGTAAGTCCGCCATGCCTTTCCGCACGAGTGACCCGGATTTGATACCTGCGCGAACCACTAATTATGGATTCGTGAAGGAAACCATGTTCTCGAAAACGTTAGAAGGACCAAATAACCAGAAAATAAATAGTTCTAAATGACGGTAATGAGCCCACACTTGTTTAAGGTTGATAAGTTTTATCACCGTTAACAGTATATTAATGTTTTTATTGTATTTTGCTACTGGTATTAATATTCAAGGTTACTTTTGAGGCTAGTATCTATGCCACTCATCGTATTTTGCTACATGCGAAGGGGACTCCTTTCAAGCATGAGATGTTTTTTCCAATAGCGAAATGGTAGAATAGTAGATATCTTTTTACAAAGGACATAGGTATGACATTCAGGGTATGGTTACGCAGAGTCAACAGCTTTTAGTCCCCGGTTTGAACTTCCAACTTGCATTTTATCCATATTCCAACTTGAACTTCCAATTTGGCTACAAATCTTTGCGTGAGATGATGTACAAGCAAGCAAGAATTCATAGCAAGGGATTCGACTAAAAATAGTAGGTAGAGTCACAAGCAATGAAATTATACGTCGATATCTTTCTAATTAATATAGACGCACTATGATCGAAAACAGTAAATGAGCTTAATTTCAAATTATATAATCAACAAATCGTTCCATAGTTATGTATTACAATCTGCATCGTACTGTTTACATGAAATAAAAACTTGTCAATGTATACGTTTCGATGCTTGCGACTGTATATCTTTATTTTGAAAGAAGTGGGCATTCATTTTAACAGTCGTGAATATTAAATGTGTGTTTCAAGGATCGTTTGATCGACGAATTATTGACATTTCTATCTGTTATCTATATCTTCTTTAACCATCAAAAAAACGTATCGTAAATGGGATTCGTCTGACCCATATACTGTATCTTTTGGCAGTACGGCTGCCAAGATACAGAGCGAAGCTTTACTGGATTAAGTTGTAACTCTAGATATAGGAAGTGTCATATAAACGAGCCAGAAATATCTCGCGGCGCTTGCTTGCGATACGATGGATGAAATGTACTAAAATTCGTCCATAATGTGACGTCATCGGAAACGTTTGGATATGCACTACGTAATAGATACGGTAAAATCTTCCAAGACGATCTTACTACAGCCTAGCGAATTGGTCAACGGCAATGTAAGTAGAAGTAGGAAAGGTCTTGCACATCTTTCCCGAAATAATAACAACATTCAGCGACCTGAGGAGTTAAGGTGAAAACGCGTTGGAGAATATTAAGCAACACTTCTTGACTTGTTATTGGCTGTCATATACTTTGTATCAGAAGAAAACCTTGCCGATATAGTACCATCAAGAACGCAACCTAAATATAGTTTGAATAAGATGCTTGCGCCCTACAAACGAATAGAAACTCTGGGAACTAAGAAAAAAAGCAAAACTTTAAGGAAATTAAGAAAATGTTCCGCCCTCTTTAATAAGCCCAGACACAAACCCCGTTTAGAAAAATGGGATGAAAAGAACGAGGGTAGTTCTATAACTTAGGAACACGATGCCGGGTAATCTTGAGTATGACAGCGAAAATGTTGAACTAAAAATAAATTTCACGGAGAGCGTCTCGGGTAGACAGGAATCGTATAATGCTTACAAAATTACATTGTGGTACGGTGGGCCATTAAGTAAGACTCGGGGAGCACACGGGCTTACTCAAAAGATTGGCAGTAATTGTACCTACATTTAGTCCATGCATATATCCATCCATTTTCTTCTTCTCTGTCTTAGTTCATTTCCACATTATTTGCGATTCTCTCCTAATCTTACGACGCCACGACTTTTAAGAGTTGTCGGATCAAGTAGATTATTTTTCATAAGTAATTTTTCCACCAAGTTTAAGGTGTTGGTCCTCTTGATTTCTGGGAGGCTCAGAGCTTTATACCACCTTTCATCTTTCATCGAGTTTACCAGATATAGAAGTCACTTTAAAACTGCCACGGATATACTCATTCCGAACCTTGTAATCCGTTTATTTACTTGATAAAAAATTCTGACCGTGTTATTCAGATGATGATAAAATTGTAGCTGAGTGTCAAATACAGGCAACGTAAGAGCTTCATCCGGTCAAATCATTCATACTTGTCCAAACACCTATTCCCGATGAACTCTGCTTGTCAATCAATGTGTCACTGGAACCAAGTCCTTCTCACTGAAAGTCCCCGTAGGTAGAAAATAGTTCAATTCGGATGACATTCGTGCATTCGTTAATTATTGACGCTTTAATGTGAATTTGAAAATTTTTATATGACTCACGCCCTGCAGTCAAGTAGGATTAAGTCGTGTTGTTTTTTACAATATTCCAATACTCACTGCTATTGCCATACATCATAAAGTGGAAATTCAGTATTGAACAGATTAAATAAAACCATGGAAAAATAACTCATTAAGTAAAACAAAAATTATATTGCAGAATGTGTGTAGTATTAAAAATGACGGAGAAATTAATTTTCCACAATCTTAACATCGTTTTTTTAGTTATTCACGTTTAAAAGTAACTATTTACTTTATTTTATTTTTATATTAAAAATTGGTAGTATTAAATTATTCTAAGAATTAAAAAAGAAACATCTTAAATTGTTAGTAGCAAAAATGTAAAATAATAATTAAAAAAATGCAAGTTCCATTCATCATTGCAATAGATCCATCAATCTATACATGAATATATCCTTACAATCCCATAGAATTTTCATTCATATTATATAACAGGAAGATATGAATTCCCTTTACATTCCATTATATAGGCCACATGAGTACTTCACTTGGCAGTATCCGCTAACAAAATTACTCTACAAAACGGAAAAAATGTGATTCAGAGCAAAACTGAATGTTTCATCTCAAAAAGTAGGTCTGCAATAGTCATTGTATCGCATTTTTATAGTCGGCACCTACTTAAGATGCAATTAGCAAATCGAAACATTTTGGAAACTCAGTTGATGCTTTGCTTCCCGTATGTTGCTAAGGCTTAGTAAACGAGAACCGTGTGCCAAATCGAGTAGCCTGTTTTAGGTTGATATTATGCTGTAAAAATATAGCACTACTTTAGTACATTTGCTGATCTGTACTTAAGAAGGTTGTAATCGACGTGAGTAAGTACTAGGGCGTCAAGGCTTGCGTAAAGGGTTGTAGGAAGTGCATGAGTAGTTCAGTTAACCTTGATGCAGCAGCTGTACCGACCGCGTCTGCCCGGGCCGACGTTCGATTTTCACTTGGAGCATCAGTGCGCCCCTCTCGCCCGGGTGGGCGTGGCCTGCAGGCCGGTCAATAGCATGGTTTCGTGCCTCTCTCTCGCGCCGCACCCGTGCGCATATCCCCTTCCCTGTCCCCTCGGGGATGATTGAAACGTCTGATGCCGCAGGCGCCCCGCGCGCCCCCTCGCCAAGGACGTTCAGTGAATCCGTCCCTCTCTGCCGCGATAGCACGTGCCCCCGTTACAATTTCATAATATAATGTGTGCCCCCCTGGTGCCGCGCGAAAATTCACAAGCAATTATGACTCAAGTGCCTGATGAATTCGGTGACGAATTTGTTGCGTGAAAGGATTCCGAAGTCGCTTTTAGCGATGTACGCGGTGCTACGCTTTAGTGGACAATTAGGTGCCCGTGTAAAGTGATATGGAGATAAGAGGAATTACGGCGAACATCGGCACCTCTTCGAATTTTCCGTCCTATATACTCTCTCGTCTTGTCACTGCCCTCGTGTTTTCAGGTATGCCTTCGATTTTTATCACTGACAATTCGTCGTCTTGTAGTTTTTCGTTTCTTTATTAGATACTTTAAATGGCGTGAACAAAAATTTCATAGCTAGTATAATATTTATGATCTCATTCAGATTCGTTCCAAATAATTGTGTTTCAGATTGGTTACATCACAGTTGACACACTTTTTAAATGTGTATGGCCAATGATTCAAATCTAGATAAAAATTTACGTTAACGTTACTTTCATCGCCAATACCGTGTTCGTTTAATTCGGAAAAATATTAAGACATCAAAAAGAAAAATAATATTTCCTATTCCAATCTACCGAGAAGAGTTATTTTCAGATGTTCAAATAATAAAGTTTCGGTATTATGTTTGGTTTGGTTTTAGTTTCGTATCTTCAGTACAATCTCTATTTGAAAAGGAATATGGGGTGATAAAATTATAACCTCGAAGGTTCTGAAATCAACATTTCTATCGTTCGTCTAATTGGGTGTGAATAAACGAGAGACGTTACTTCGCTCCAAATCGTCGTGTTGCCCTAGATTCAATCTAAATTGCCATGGCTAAAATATTGTCACAGCAAAAATGTCCGTGCAGAAACATTATATTTCCATAGACGCCGCCCGGGCGACGCCGGTTGTCTAGACGCGTAATAATTATAGGTACCACGAGCCAAGTAAGGCGGGTATGCTGGAGAAGTGACTCACATGAATTCGTCTTACCATCGATCGCCTCCCGGAGGTCAGAGTCAGACTAATCGAATACGGCCTATAGCTTCATGTTTGTTCTGACTTGCCAAATATTTGACACCCGAGTGTTTTCTGATGTATCGTAACTTATCGATTTTGACGCTCAGTCCAATTTGCGTCGACTTTAGCCCAGTATTTGTACATGTGCTTTAGTTGCATCAACGTCTTCCAGCGGCTTGAAGTTTGCTTGATGGTAAGAATTACAGCTTCACAGAATTTTACTTATTATATTTTATTTTCGTAATAATACTTTTATTTTTTGCTTTTTTGTATTCTCATTTATATTCAGATACATTTCATATTGTATTTTAGTGTGGCCTACAGTTGCAATATTGAACAAATATATTGAAAGTGACATAAGAATTGGTGTTGCCGTAAAGCGTATCTCTTCGAGGTCGCAGTAATCGAATACGGCCTGTTGTTTGCTCTGACATGCCACGATATTTGATACAGGCGAGGGAAAGTTACGTTATCTGATGTATTGATTTAGATTGTTTGTCTTTCTATTTTCAGAACCTTTGATCCGCCTTAGATGGCTTGCTATGGTAATACTATCTCGTTAGTTGAAGAAATACTATCTTGTTGTATAATGTTTTTTAGTTTCTGTTTTAGTTTCCTTGATTGATTCGGCATATCAATATACATCAGTTGTTAATTTTTCTCGTATTATTTTTTTCATGTTGATTATTCCATCTTCATCAGAATTATTTTTAGGTTTGTCGAATTCATAAGTATTCAAAGTAAAGTTTGTGTTTCACAGCTTACAAAACTTACAAGGCTTACTTTTAAGTAACTTTGCTTCAGCAAACCTTTAATAGCAGTTTTATAAGTCGATCGATCAACAATCTCAGCGATATTGTAGCCATCGCGTGGATCTTACGTTAGGTTTGAGGATGACTCATGCCACACTTCCCAATACATGGTCCTGATTCCCTGATGATCATTTCGACTACGGATTACAATAGATTAAAAATGAATTCTTGCTTACAGTTATCCAAATCTTAAATTGGTCCAGAAAAATATGTCGACATGAAAAATTTATGTATTTACTTATTTATTTAACTTTTTAAAATAATACCTATTTAATTTTACTTCAAGTCAATCCGAGGTGGATGTTGGAAAGACTGAAAGGTGCTAAAAAATATATAAGAATAAAGTGTGTACCGTTTGTATTTTAAAAATATGAAATACATAAATATTAAAATATAATATTTTTAACATGAGCGGATTTTCCTTAATTTTCCATCGTCTTTCTTACTGTTGTATTCGTCTTATTACACGTTTACGTGTACGTTGAGCTTTCACACGTTGTTTGAACATTTCCACAGGCAAGTCACGTATCATCTTTGGGACATTGTTATAAAAACGTACGCCGTACCCCACGAAATATTGCTGAGCCCTGCGTGGGCGGTACGAGGGTGTTACCATATGATGCGTGTTTCTGCTGTGTTGAAGTTTACCTAACCAAGTATTTGGAACTCAAATTTAAGATTTTATATTTATATCTAATGAAAAAATTCAAATTACAAGTTTACTGTTCTCTTCGTCTACTTGTCATAACCGATTTTTTCCGAACTGTACATGTTAAAGCAATAATTACACGTATTAAAATAGAACGGTGGGTTGCGGTTCGTAATCACGAGTCGGTGGTTCTCAACAGCGGTTCGATACTGAACTGGAAAATTATGTGGTTTATTGAGCACGTGAGCAGAATTTCAACGTTTTGCTTTACCAATGGTAAAATGTTTTATGTTGCTGTTATGTTTTCATCTTCCATCGAATTAACCAACTCATTACTGCATTATTTGCTTGGAGCGTGAGATTTTGTTTAGTAGTTACAATTTATAATTGCCTTGGGGAATTGTGTGGTTTACTGAGCATGTGAGCATTGCGTTTGAATGTTTTGCTCAACGAATAACTAAGGAATTGAAATATTCATTTGGTTTTAATTTTTTCATTTATAGCGAATAGTCACTGATAGGAAGTAATGTTTTCTATAAGATTTTCAGTCTTATTTTTTTACCTCATCCTGGATGGGTTCCTGAGACGATTCTTATGAGAAAATCTATACACGACACTTAACATTTCATTTCTATAAAACCCTCATAATCAAATATACGCTACATATCAACCAATACCTTAATATCGCATGAAATCACGTCACGCTATTGTTTTACCAGTTATACGATTCCCGATGACGTCAATAAAAAATAAAAATTGCATTACTGGTTTTGCAACTGAAACAAATTGAACATTTGATTGTGTGTTAAAGTAACAAAAACTTTATATTGTTATATGTGCAATATAGGATTGATTGAGTGCAGTGATCCTAATTTGAAACTTCAAATGTTACGTGTTATTTTAATGTTAGTACTCGTGGTTTTCAAATAACAAGAGAGTATTTCAGATAAGAACATTGGTTGATAACGTTGGTGATAGTGATGATGATGCTGCTGGTGATGGTAAAGTTGTTTATAATATTAATAGTAGGAGAGACGATGTGGGTGGTAATCTTCATAATGGTGACGTAGATAGCAACGTAAACCACAATATGTGTTAATTTTCGGATACAAATATTGCGATACAGACAGTATGAGATGGTTAGATTAAATAAGCATTACGTAATTTCCAGGCGATTTTAGATTTGCGCACTGCATGCAAAGTAGGCATTGTAAACGAACATGTTAACACACATGTCATTTGCGCGAATCACAATTCAGAATTAGATGAAACGTGGCACGCGAACGTTCAGTTTACGGAACTGAATGGCGAAACGAGCTTTTGTTTAGATACGAATGATCTTTTTTTATTACTTGCCCTTTGAAAGTTTGTTGTATTTAATTCGAAACGTGGGGTGTAAATTTGATTTTACTCCTGAAAAATTTAGAAATTTAAAAAAAATGAAGAATTTTTGAGAGCTTTTAAAACAAATTGATTAAATAAGTTTTTTCAACACTTATTACACAAATTACTTAATGAGTGAAGGTAATTGTCAGTACTAGGCTTGAGATTAATTTGAGATTATTTTATTTATGTTATTATAGTGATTAAAAATTTAATAATCATTCAGTTTTAATCGCGATCTTCGTTCGAAACTCTTCATAATACGAAATCCTTATACGACCATGAACCGCGATTACTAATGTTGGCGGGTTGGTGTTATGTAATTCGTGATAGATTTACCGTGCTTATCGGCGCCCACGCTATCCGTTCGATATGCCATTGTCATTAGTGTCTTGGGCGTGCAGGGGAGACGATGGTGGCTTTGAATACGATTTTGCCGGTTTGTCCTGTGCGGGAGTCGTATTTGTATAGCATTCGAGCCAAGTAAGTCAAATAATCCAGAACCGCTCAATTCCAATTATTATTACAAGTTGTTTTTATTATAAGGGAGTATAGCTTATACACTGCATAGAACTTGTTGTTCCGTAAATGAGAGATCTTTCTAACTGGTTTTTAATGCAAAATGTGACTGGATGTTATTAGTTAAAGTACGTAATAAACTGGCTCCATTAACTTCCAATGTGTTTTTGGAGGTATTTTAAGCTGTTCTTTTGTAACTTTAAAATGTTTTGGGTGCCAAATGTTGACATTTCACAACAATGATCCTGCTGTCAATTCCATGTTAAACAATCATCATTTACTTTAATGATGTATTTATATCTGACTTTGCTTTGTACTGATTTTAGAGCGATAATATTCCAAACGGTGCGTGAAGTCTGCCTCTTTCCAGTGACTTGCTTGGTGGACCTTTAAACCTTTAAAGGAGGAGATTCGACTTTAGTGAGACAGCCACGTGGTGATGATGACGAAGGCGTGTCTTTTTAAATCGGACACTCTTGTACGTTGTTCCCTTGTCGCTGTGAAGTCATGGCAACAAGTCATGCGCGAAACAATCGCGTGAGTCATTTCCTCCTACAGTTTTATTTTGTACGTGTATGTTCGCCATTCGGTTGCTATCGCAGCTCAGTTTTAAATGGTATTATTGTATTATATTATTTCTATACGTTTTTGTACCAGAGGTTGCTCTTCTAGGCAACCATTGATATGCATTAGCTCGTCCTTAATAATTTTCAATAATCTTCATTTATTTTCGATGTTGCGGTATAGAGGTTTTAATTGTTATGTCGTTACTTTCAAGCTTAAAATGAAACCTATTTATATATAACGTGAACATATGTTTATACAATCACGTTAGTCATGAACACTTCTGACTAATTAAAGCTTAGAACAAATACCTCATGTATGACAAAAAACTTTAAACAATATATTTTATGATCGTAATGCTATTTAAAACATCATTAAAGCATGACGGCCTATGAGACGTTTCATGTTATTTATTAGGCATGTCTTTTGGGGTTCCTTCGGAATTTATATTTTTAAACGTTCACCTTTATGCTTTTGTTCTTTACAAATTAATGATTGTGATTTTTTACACCGTTACCAAATTAATATGATTCAAGACCAAAGATATATATATAGATAAAATTTATTGATTATAAGCATTGATACCCTCGTAAAGTTCCCGGGGAAAATAGCACAAACATTCGATATTTACTAAAAATACTAAAGATTTTGGATTGCAAAAGTGCAAAATGCTAAATTGTCTATGTAACTAGCGGATTCGAGAAATGTTATTCAGCGATGTAAAAAAATATCGGGTAAAACTGAATTTATAGCATTCTCCAATTCATTGAAACACATATAAAAACAGAAAAATAAGTCCAACTCTTTAAGATTATTTCACTGACATACACACGAAGAGACAAAGAATATATATAAAAATATATGTCCGTGTGGATCTTTATACAGAAGCTTTTAAGCTCTAGAACCTTTTTATAGAAAGTACTCTTGTATTTATATTTCTTACCGTTAAGTCAACGTTGTAGAAAAACGCATTCACTCGGCCGTTTTATTGTCGACTTATATTGCAAAATAGACCTTCATGAAAGGCCCTTTTATTTAAATGAGGTAATAATGGCTATTGTCCACTGTAAAAGACTGCTAAATATTGGTGAAAGGATTTTTTAATCTAGGTGTATAATTTAACGAGTTCAGTTCATATACTTTTAGTCATATTTTCTGAATATAACCTAAAAATTATAATTATGCTGGACTAGCAGATCCGGCCAACTTTGTTTTGCCTAAGAGTCAATAAATTTTTGACATAAATTGACATAACTCCTTTATTTCTCAGCCCATTTAAATGAAAAAAAAAACAGTAAATGTTAAATAAAGCCCATCACAATTTAATCCTGAAAACAAAGAAACAGACAAAAAATATTGTTTTGGGTTCTCTTGCGTATATAAAGGCCCCCATTATAAATTTTTAAATATATGTGCCATGTACAGACAGTTTTACAGTTTTATTATACCTATAAATTAACATTTACATTACATTTCATGGTGCCAAGTGAGTCACATACTTGAACGACGGAACCCATTATCCATTGCCAGCCTTCACGCGCGTCATGCGCATACGGCACTGTCTAAATATTTGTATAATATTTACAGAATATTATAAAATACCGTCTCTTTCATCTTCCGTCATTATATTTCACGTAGCCACGTACACAGTATATGTCCTTAACGGCTGATGCGATTAATATCTTGATTACAATGTAAATATTGCCGGTGTAAAAATATGAACGTATCTCGGAACTGTGTCAAGTGTAGTCTTTTGAAATGGCAGTTTTCTTTACTACTGTGCCGGTTACTCGCGTATGTAGTTTTTAGTTCGATCTATTAGATCGTTGTACAGTGCCTTTTAGGAAGTGGAGTTAGTTTTCAACTATAGATACTCATTGTAGGTATCGTTGCAAGTTGTCTTATTATAATCTCTTAGTAGTCTTGTAAATTCGCACTGATAATTTGACTTTCTAGATCTTTTGATTGTATTAGTGTACAGTGGTCATATAATATAGTCATAGGACTATAATAATGTTAACACACTGCTACGCTCACCTGCTTTTGGAAATTATATGTGAGATGGCGTTTTAATCGTGTTATTATATTGTTGTACGTGTCGAGCGAAATTTTTCATATTTAATAAAGTTCTATGTGTGTAGAAATTGTATATATTTTGGATTTATTGGGAATACATTTGTGTAGTCAATTATATTCGTTCGTATCACAGCTTATGAATTATTATTACATGCAATTTGTCAAGAAATTTCAACATTCATTTGAAATTTAAAAATACTATTCTATTTAAAGAAATTTCTAGACACCGAGCCTCAGTAATTGTACGTTTCTTAGAATCTTAATTCAGTTTTTTGTTTGAGCTCCCACAATACTCTACCAGCGGAGTATTAATAATTGCTACAAAACATCACAAGGACGCAATTCCGCCATTGTTTCAGTCATACAGTGGTATTAATTTTTCTCAAACAAACGTCGTATCGGCCCGGCTCGGCTCGGGTTCGAATTAGTTCTTGACAACTGGGTCGGGGATGTGATACTTATAAAAGGTTCGTTATAAAAGGTGAAGGCTGCCTTTTCAAGTGTTAAGGTGCGGCCGCAATCGGTGGATTGCAGGCTGACTTTTTATGTGACTCATATTGTTGTAATGTTAATTTTGCATTGCGGTTATAGCGTTTTTGGGTTACGTTTGATTTTACATGGTACTACACGTATTGTATGATACTAGTTGAGCCAATAGATGTTGTTTTATAACGTGTCGTATTTATAAGTCGTTCCTGAAATTAGCGTGCACAAATATACAGACAAAATGAAAAAAAAAATAATTTAAAAATTATTGAATAAAATAAATTCTAAACAAACACATGTATGATTAGTTTTTCTGAGGACAGAAAATATTTGAGTCATTTGGCTTACATACCCTTCTAATCGTGATTCGATTTGACGTCAAAAGTTTCTGAAAAAGGTGTGGCGTTAGCAAACATGCCTTCCGACTGGCAAATCGTCATTAGCACTATGTGGCTGTTCACTGACGTAGGTGACTGTACGTAATGTATGCTACAATTCTGTATAACAATGTAATAACTTATAATGGTCCATTGCATTGGATGTAGGGAAAAAACTGAGACACTGTCTAGACGATATTGCGTCATTAAAACAGGGTTATCGCATGATAGAATCTTCTTCTATACATATAATAAAACTAACTGATCGCTGTCTGTACCTAGTAAATATAGTTAAAATGAAATGGGGGGCCTTTATATACGCCACAGAACCCAAAGCAACGTTTATTCAATTTATCTGTTTGTCTGTATATCTCTATGTGTGTGTTTGTGCACGCAAATCTCAGAAACGGTTTATCCGATTTGAATGCAGTTTCAGGATTATATTGTGATGGGCTTTTATGTTCTTTTTTCATTTAAATCAGTTAACAAAACGGTAACGGTTAAAGAAGTTATGTAAATTTATATCAATCATTCATTGAATGTTAGGCGAAAAGAAGTTGGCGGGGTCACCTAGTATAATATTGAACTAAAACGCAGATGGGTAGAATTTATTTTTTCCTCTACCCATAACATTAATTTGGAAACTCCTTTTCTCACGCACCTATCAATTTTTACCCATCTAGTTGTCTTTGTGGACTGGTTGTTATTTTAATTTCATTAACTAATACATATGGTGAACTGTAATAGTTAAATATCATTGTTGCCAACTAAGGGAAACCATAGGAGCATATCGATTTTCTGGCACACCCGAAAGCAAAACAATTTGATCGTTTATCTAGCTGTATGATACAGTCAAGACTGTCTAAAGTACTACGTTATGCGAATATTTTCCTGATTATTCATTCTGGCTTTTAAGATAATTGCTGGAAGAAGTCGTGAGGACACAAATTCAATAGGTCAGCAAATATTTTATCATTCGGTGTGACATCGTCTTTAGTGTTGTTTAGTTCAACAGAAAGATGAACGTTTTTAATGGTGTGAGCTTTTTTTATGCCAATGAATCAACTGTAGTTAATATCAATCCTTGGATTCATTATTTAGCTACTTTATTGAAATTCGGTCCCCGACAGGTGTTAATAATCTCAGCATATTTGTGGATTAGCCGAATAATTCGACTTCGTGTTATTAAAATGTTGAAGTTTCAAGACCCCTTTGGATTAATTAATCATTAACAACGGGAAACTTGGCAAGTGAATAATGAAAGTTTAAGGAGTTTGCGGAAGGCGAGTGCTAGTTAAAACTTTATCGATTTCGACGTAACCTTTTTTGAGAAGGGTTTGAGTTAGAAATATTCAGCATATTTTATTATTAAATCTGCATACGTTTCGCGGTTACGTATGATCTATTGTAAACTTAGCTTTTTACTTATGTGCCTGTTCAAGTATGCATCATATAAAGTATGACTATACCATCGCTTCCTTCTTGGCTGGCAACGCGTTGGTGACATCAAATAAACCCATGGACATTTCCATGGGCAGCGATCACATGCCAACAGGTGACCCGTCTGCTCGTTTGCCTGCTAACGGCATTTAAAAATGTTAATACTTGTACTGCTCATACATGATAATTTGCGTTGGTCGAAAAAAAATGAACTCGGCATATTTAGTTTTATCAATATCAATTATAGTTAAGATTTTAATGTACGTCAGAATTTGTTGAGTTGACATATTTTGAATCAACTCGATCTCTACGTCAGTGTTACGTTTCAATGACGTTTTAGTTGGACTTCGTTTAACCGACGTCAAAAGACCTTTTACCGGTCATAGAGGCTATTACCGTAGTGAGTAATCAAAATCCTATGCTACCGTTTAGATGTAATACGACTGGATATTGGACACAGTTCCTGACTAACTGTAATCCATACCTGTGTGCCATTCGATTTTGGTACTTGTGCTAAGGACGTAACTCTCGATTTGAATTGCAAGGCCGTACCCGGTAAGACTAATGACATCACGATTGAATTATGCGAATGTGTGAGAGAATGTTAGTACGGTTATGGAAGGACTGTTTGCTTGTGGCAAAGGCGTGGCTGATGGAGTTCTTGATGTGAATGTATAACCCACAAAGCTAACCTCCTATCAGCCATGAGTCCTCGTTGTTAATGTAAATCCAGTAATCAAGTTAATAAAAATATCTATATAATAAATAAATTCACACGGTTATTTTTTATGTTAAGTTATGATCGAGATGGCAATATTGAAAGTCACGGCTGCTTTCAAGAGTGGCTAACATGTAAATGGTCCATTTGGAATCGTGACTGAACTAGGATGTATGGAACTCAGTTAAGGTCGTTGTCTCGCAGTCATTGGTCACCAACCACATCTCTCTTTAGGCCCAACCAATACATTGTATTTTAACAATCCACATTCAACATCTGCAGCTTGCGGATGCACTCATTTTTTACTATATTAATCGTTATCGTTATAACGTGCCTTGCGTAGCACAGGAATATTTAAGATTTTTTGCCACAAGCAGTCCACACATCCTGCTACTGACTGTGACTTAACTCGGTTGATCACTTGGTAAAATTATCCCGAACCGCCGTCCTATGAGAGGCATTACAATTACTACGATACTATATATCTTAAGTATTGTTCTAAAATATTTTTTCTTTATTCCAGGTCGCCACCTGCAGCATAATAGGGAGCCATACGCCGCGGCGGAAAGACGGGTGCGACACGCACTCGTGGTACGTGTCACTTTTTCCAATTATATTGTATTATATAACGAAATATATTATTACCAAATTTCTCAAAAATATTCGAAAAAATCATACTCAATAAATTATATAATTTTTTAAACTTAAACAATAC